>JAAGKR010006882.1:0-35000 GCA_011419295.1 Clarias macrocephalus
CAAGACACTAAGCTTACTGGGAAAGAAAGAGAGAGAGAGAGACAGATAAACCAACAGAGAGAGAGAGAGACGGAGACACAGAGAGAGACGGAGACACAGAGAGAGACAGAGAGACAGAGAGAGAGAGAGAGAGAGAGAGAGAGAGACAGAGAGAGAGAGAGAGAGAGCGAGAGAGACAGAGAGAGAGAGCGAGAGAGACAGAGAGAGACAGAGAGACAGAGAGAGAGAGAGAGAGACAGAGAGAGACAGAGAGACAGAGAGAGAGAGAGAGAGACAGAGACAGAGAGAGACAGAGACAGAGAGAGAGAGACAGAGAGAGACAGAGACAGAGAGAGACAGAGACAGAGAGAGCGGCGACGGTGACTCATCACTCCCACATCAAACATACCTGCGTGGCTGAACGGCTCCGTCACACCGACACCCAGAACCCGACCTCAAACAGACTCCACCTGGGCAAACGCGCCAAAACCTCACAGCCAAACTGGAGCGCGTGGATTTACATAAACTACAGCTACACACACACACACACACACACACACACACACACACACAGCTTATACCTACACACTCATCAACAGTCTTTAATATTTTATCTCTTACAGTAGGTGTGTTACTCTCGCACACACACACACACACACACACACACACACACACACACACGGTCTTCATTTTCATCGTGTTATAAATAATACATGGCACCGTGTCATGTCGAAAAGCACAACATGGCGAAACAATTTTTACACAATTAATCATGTGACCAAGGTTGACCCTAATGGCTTCCCATAATGACCGCGCGGTTACCCAGCTGTGTGTGATAACGGCACGTTTAATGTGGATAATAAGACGACTGAGGAAACATCATGGCAGGTTTCATTATAAAAAGTTTCTAGATGGACGTCTGAACAAAACTCGAGCTGAACTATTTTCACAAGAATACATTAAACATAAGCTGTAGACGGCTAAGGCGCTAGGTTGCTAATTTTCAGATCTGATGATCCGTGTTCAAGCCCCGCCCATCGGTGGGTCACCACACCCGTACTAACCCAGCCACTGCATGCGGTGCCGCGCCCATTCGATAGATTTCAGTTGAATATTTGTTAAACGGTCATGTTTGAGGTTATTATTAAACTGCATAATGTGTTTCCTCTAAACAGTCTGTCGTGCATTTCTTTATTCCAACATCGAACAGATTTATAATTCAAGTAAATCTGAGAATTTTAAAATCGTGATTAATCACAGACTATGACTGTGATTTACTAGATAAGACATTTTTTAATCGATTGACGTCTTTAAATCAAATAAAGCTTCATATCTAACACCATTCCGCTAACTGCTACACGACGCGGCGTTCAGGCGGCTTTACGCAAACCCTGCGGTGAAAGTTTACCGGGGCAGTGGTCCTCACACCCCAGACTGAAACACAGGGGCGCGGCCGGGCGGAGGGTGACAGACCGAGTGTGTTATTCTCATCCCACATGGAGGCCTGGTGATGCTGAAACGCTGGAGCGTGTTGAGACTCGTCCAGGCCCGTGGTGATGAAACGGGTCACAAGAGGCTTCAGGGGAAAGTTAGCAGTTAGAGGTCAGGAGACGCTCGGGGTCATGTGGAATTATTTCTGTACTGTGGCAGGAGAATAATAATAATAATAATAATAATAAACAGACAGGAGTGGCATGTAAGCAACGCTGCCACACAGTCTGCACACCATTAATGTCCCGCGTGGCGACGAAGCGAGTTCTAGAAGGTTCCCAGCCGCCGGGTTTGTTGCTGTGTGCTGGAGAATGTGGGGGGATTTCGAGGACGATGAGGTAGCCGGGCTGGAATGCCGGGCCCGAGTGTTAACGCAGCCTTCATTCCATTTGGTCTCTGAGTCAGCGAGGGACAAACACTTCAGCAGAAACATGGTTTATTAACAGCGTGGACGCAACAACACGAACAGACCCAGAGCATCAGACGATCAAATCTCCTGGTCAGAACCTGAAATCGGTTTGCTCTGTGTTGACGCGACAAAAAAAAACAAAACAAGTTTAAACATCAAAACTGACTCGATCAGTAGAGCTGCGAATCTTAGATTAACTCCTTCTATGGCTTTTCTGTGGGATCGGAGCAGACGGGTTGGCCCGCGGCCCATGTGGGCATGGGTGGGCCTCGGGGCGGGTGAACCTCTGATCAGGTTTATTGGGGTGGAATTAATTTTGATTAGTCTTTTGGTCATGAGCTTATTAGCATTATAATGAGCCGTAGTCACATGACAGCCATCGAGTCCATGGAGGTGTTTTGCCCCTGGAGGTCTTTTGCAGGGGTTCATCATGTGATAGTCAAATTGTTTACATGAAATAAATATTGGAAATATATGATAATCATCGTTTTAATAACATCTATATATATATATATATATATATATATATATATATATATATATGAAATATGACAAGTTAAAAAACTTAAATGGAACAAATGTTATAATAAAATAAAACATATAAACATATACACGAATATTGTATATTAAGGTGATTGCATAAACACATACATTAATATTTAGTTTCATATTTTAGTTCAGGGACATCAGATCAAAACATTGCTTTGAATATGCCGATATTTCATTATTGTTTTTTTTTTTGTATGCCTATTTTGTCACATGACTAGGGCTTGTTATAATAGTAATATAATATTTAGATAGAGTAAATAAATACCTTATTGATCCCGACGGAAATTCCAAATACCCCTCAGCCATAGAGACAGTAACACACACACACACACACACACTAGTGCAATGAAAATCTAAGAACAAACAATGCAAGATATATAAGGAGAATATAAATAAACATATACATTTGTATAAAAATCACGTTTAAAAAAGCGGTTAATTGCAGTTCAGTCATGATGTCCAATTCTATATCAAAGTGACACGAGTGTAAACAGTGTTAATTGTGCAGAGAGCAGCATGAACGTGACAATGAACTTTAGTCTGTGTGTAGATGGCAAAGTATGCAGTGATGAGAGGAACTGAGCAGACCCTGATGCGAACACATGTGAGTTATGCCTGTAACACCGTGATGTAAATAGCAGACTAGCCTAGCGTCGATCTCCCGGTCCACAGTTCACATGTGCGTGTAGTGAGGAGCCGAATGGACCTGGGGACGAAGGGTTTCCTAAGTCTGAGCAGCTTTACGGCAGACGTCTTACACTGAACACACTTCTGGTTGCAGAAAACAAAATAAAGAATAAAAATGATGGTGTTTGTATAATGATTACGCAATGGGGGGGGTCTATGGCAGGGGGTATTTCAGTGCACAACACGCGCACGCCATCCCCTGCAGTAGGTGAGAAACCTTCCACTGCGCCACCGACGCCCCTGCTGGGGTAATAATTAATAATTGATGTTATTTGTTTGACCTGGTGGTGGCGTTAGTGACACTTCTAAAATGTTAAAATGGAGGAAACTAGTGATAGTTACATGGTTTGGGTGGGCACTTGGCTTCCGACAGGTTGGAGTTGTTAGTTGGAAGCCCTACATGACATGACACACACACACACACACACACACACACACACACACACACACACACACACACACACAGATAGAGACTCTGTAGAAATACTACATTAGGTAGTAAAAATAAATCCAGAATTTCCCTGGAACCCGGTGGAGGGAGGTGAGGATCTGTTTTTCTCCTGGATTAACTGGAGAAGATCCAGAGCTGCTTGAGCTTAAAGGACGTTTCCAAACACGGTCCACACACTCGAGCCTGCGCGTCTGGGCAGCTCTGGTGGGCGGGGCTTATATATATATATAAAAAAACGATTATTTCTAAATCATGGCCTGGGTGCGAAGATCAACAGTAAAGTGAGCACAGCGTCTCGTCCCCAGCTGGACACACTTTTCCTCAGGGACACAAAATAAATAAAAACTAAAGAGTGTGCAGGTAGAGAGCAGCGTGACGGGGGGTTGATGCTCCACGTGTGTGTGAGGACCAGCCGAGATGTGGCGCTGGTGGAAGTCTAGAAATAAATAGATAGATAGATAAAAAAATAGATAAATAAATAACAGAAGTTATCCTCACACACACACACACACACACACACACACACACACACACACACATTATTCAGTAAGTAAAAGCAAAACACTGAGCACAGCGTCACAAAGAGGTGACCTTGCTCTCTCTCTCTCTCTCTCTCTCTCTCTCTGCTTGGCCTGGATTCTGGGAGCTGGTAGCAAAAAACTGTGTCAGAACACACACACACACACACACACACACACACACACACACACACACACACACACACACACACACACACTTTTCAGGTCTGCATAAACATGTTAAAATTGAAGCTCTGAAAGCCAAATCTTTCACAGGAATTAGACTGATAAACCTCACACACTCACACACACACCTCTGAAATGCAGACTGTGTGTGTGTGTGTGTGTGTGTGTGTGTGTGTGTGTGTGTGTGTGTGGGAGGGAACATCTTTATCAGAGCTCTTAGTAATGCTAAGAATGAAGACGTGGCGTTGGGCCTAGTGATCAAAACCAGATCTGACTACTTGCACACACACACACATAGACAGATACACACACACACCTCCGTGCATTAATCAGCACTGCAGATACACGGATGCGTACACACACACACACACACACACACACACACACACACACACACACACACACACACACACACACACACAGCTCCATCCGTCCTTCTGCAATCACCTTAGTTCCCCATCACACACACACACACACACACACACGCACGCACGCACACACACACACTCTCTCTCTCTCTCTCAGTCAGAAGAGGTTTCATTATTCAGCACCTTGACCCAGACAGGGAGGTGGGACAGAGAGAGACACACACACACACACACACACACACACACACACACACACACACACACACACACACACACACACCATGACTGAACTGCACACAGACAAGCTCTGAATCTCAACGGCTGAATCCCAGAGCGGAGAGGACACAAACACGTCGCCCCCTAGTGAGTCTGCAGGGGAAGTGCAGTCTGACAGAGATCCCCTACAACACAACACGACAGTGCTACAGCGCAGACGGACACGTGTACAGGGACATTCATTCAAAACAAAGGTCAAACTATGACAATAAGGTAGACGATGATTAATATATCTGTTTTTTTCTTGACCACGTTTGCGATCACGTTCTCTTTTGTTCCCGGCGATGACCCACGACACGCCGCTGCGCCTTCGTGGTTATAATGATGAAGATGCCCTTTCTCACACAGCTGCACGGAGCAGAGTGACAGCAACAAGCTTTCTCTAACTGGATCCTTGGTTTGTCCTTGAAGCATCAGAACTAATAACAGGTTCCCGAATCTGATCCCTGAGAACCACCACCACCAGCAGATAACCATCATCCCCACTGCGAGTGCCAGAAGAGAGGCTCGAGAGCACGGGGAACGCAAAGGGAACGCAAAGACGCTCCTCACTGACCCCTAGCATGCTCACCCTGAGAGCTCGGGTATGAGGAAGAGGGCGGATGGCGCTTTCTTGTAAGCATTATAGAAAGAAGGTGACTTCGTAAGAGGAAGCGCGTTCGCCCCTGGAGGTTTCAGTAGATACACGGCTGTTTATGTTCTATATTTTATAGGCTGACATGCACACAAAAACATTTTATGATAGCAATCAAAGTTTGCATTAAACACTCAGTTTGTCCACTTCATCAATATTTGGATTAATAAATAAATATATAAATAACTGCACTTAAAAAAAAAAGAAAAAAGATCGATCGAATCTCCTGCGTTTCAGTTTTTCTACAGCAGATGAATCTCAGCTCTCTTACTTAGACGGAGCTTTTAATGCAGAAATGTCACGAAGCAGCTTCACACAAACCCAGATGTAGATTTAAGAGTTTAATGGAACAAGAGCAGGATGATGCATGGAGAGGAACATTACAGTCAGGTCACAGAGCAGAAACTCGTCATTTACTCATCTGATGAAACACACACACACACACACACACACACACACACACACACACACACACACACACACACACTCTCTCTCTCTCTCTCTCTCTCTCAGACTTGGGTCCATCCTAATCTGTTCTCCTTTGCCATGCTAATATATATATATTTTTTATATACATCATATATCATATACATGCTACACACACACACACACTTGGACTTTGTTTTTGGAAAAGTTTGCCCAGGATCAATACAAAGTGCCCCACTGTGTCAGAGGGAAAGGAAAAAACCTTCACCACCTCACCTCACGCTTAGGATCAGGAGGGGGGTGAATACTTATGCATGTAGGTTAAGACATTATAAGGCGTCTCACTTCACTTTATCCTGTTTCTTATACATGAATAAACAGCTGTTCTAATGATCTGTACTTTTATTAGACAGGTGTTAGATCACCATCTTCAGTGACTTCTTATCTGAAAAGTCACAGTCATGGTCTCTCTCTCTCTCTCTACTCACACACACACACACACACACACACACACACACACACACACACACACACACACACACACACTGTGGCCTATTTGGACGTCCTCTTTATTAGACCCAGACCCCGATGCTGTGTGTGTGCGCGTGTGTGTCGCTGTCTGATATTTCTACACACACTTTCGACACGCTGACTCCCTCCAGTCCCCTCTCACCCTTAAACCCAGATTTATTTAACCCTCCTGCATCTTGTGACACACAGATATTTTTAAAGAACTCTTTGTGTCTTGGTGTTGGGAAACCCAGTAAACAGAACAAGGGGGGAATTTAATTACGACACCAAGCCGTGTGACTCGGGCCTGACTTAGGACTCCACATCCACAACAAGCTTCTGTCTTTCATTTATTTATTGTTTTTTAGTTAGTTAGTTTGTTTAACCTTTAACCTGAAATTACAAACATCCCTTCTGCTTCTTTGGCAAACGATCATAAAGTCTCAAAAGGAACAGGAACTAAAGTTGACTCATGAAACAGGAAGCATTTTTGAAGTCTGCAATTATTTTAGGCGTTTACCAGAAATACTTTCGTTACATTTATTTATATTCGTTACATTTATTAAAATTTTTTATTTAAAAACATTTTACAGCAACCGCCCATGGATTGGATTTTGCATCAATCTTTAAATTGGATATTAGTCATTTTAATCAGCACGTGCACAAAATTACAGGATAAAAATGCAGCAAAATAATAAAATAATCCTATTATTATCCTATTACTAGAATAATCCTTAACTAGTGCTACCATCTACAGGCGACATCTGGTCACTACATCCAAACCATCAGGCTCTCTGTCGTTGACTTGCATTAAGTCTTAATGAATTAATTAAAACAAAACTAATCTGTTATGAGCATCAGACATGTATATCAGTAAATACCAATCACTTCCTGCTGCACAGTGAAGATTTTAGTTTTCATTAACAAACCACATCCCTTCATTAATCATTGAACACTTAAAATCTTCTACATTCATTATCTCCTACAATACATTTTCTTTGCGTTGCTGCTGAAGAGCTCTATATTATCAATACAAATCTAAGGGCCTCTTTTTCTACATTATAGCGACACCTGGTGTTCATGGGTTTATAATCCACAATTTCACCTAATCCACCTAGATTAAAGAATTTTAAAGAATGCTAGTTAGTTATGGATCCAAACATTTATTACTGTAAATGTTCTGTAGGTGTGTATAGGATTCTAAATAATGTACATTTGTGTGCAGAGCTGATAATTAAAAACTGAAATAATGAAGCATCTTTCTTTGAGAGAAAATTTTATCAAATTTTTTAATTTTATTTATTTAAGCACTCGCATCTAAATGCCAAACAGCTTAACTTAATCACTTCTGAGCCAAATGGACTGAATTCAATATGTATAAAGACACACTTGTGACCTAAACAGAATTTTTTTTAATGCATCAGTTTCACAATTTTATCTTCAGCGATTACTAACAATGTACATTACAGTTCAAACCAATAATATTCGTAATGCATCTCTAAAAGCCAAAACCTAATAATCATTTTGGCTAAAGTAAAAACTACGTCCCCCTGTTCTCTCAACACCCGGCTCAGCCCCGTCCCTCTGATGGACAGACTCGGTTCAGTCCTCGACGTCGGCGAACTGGTCCGTCACGGTCAGGGTGACGTAGCGGATCCACTTAACGGGGGGAGTGTGGTGTGTGGAGGGGTTGTAGTGCTGACAGCCTGGTCTTGGGGCACAGGGAACGGAGTACAGGCTCATCTCAGACAACGCCACCTTCAGCTCTTCCTCAGCATCTGCACGGGGAAAAAATAAACAAGGAAAAAAAAAAAACTACAAAAAGGAGTATACTGCGATTTCCAAAACTTCATGTGAGAAGCAAAACTGTGGAGAAGTTTTATATTTAGGCATGAACTTTGACACAATGCTAAACTTCCGGACCTCTGGTGCAAACAGAAGACACAGAATACACTCTTGGTTGACTGACTATTACTCCTTTTTCCACTAAAGTGGTGCCGGACCTAGTTTGAACCTGATCTTGGCGAAAGCACCGACCTGCAGACAGAAAAAACGGTTCCATAGCGGCACCAACACTTTGCTTGTGGCGATGCTAATGGCAATGTTGGGTGGCAAAAATAAATAAATAAAATATGCTAGCGGCAAGCAGAATAGCAGGACTGGAGGTGGGATTATCATGATCAACTAAAAGTTTGTGACCGATATATCTTTTTAAGAAATGGACTCGATATGCAATGGCCAGCTCAAATGCTTTCTAGTTCTGATAAAGCCAGGAGAACTGCTCGCAAAGTTTACCATTGTTGCTATTGTGCTTGCCGTTAGCATTTTTTTTTAAAGGCCACTAATATCGCCGCCAGCATTGCTGGAAAAGTAGAGGCGCACACAGATATATACAGTGAGGTTTGCTTTTGAACCAGCACGAGCAACAAACAAGAACTAGCACGTGGTTCATTATGGTGGAAAATGGGCTCGTGTCTGCTGCCTTGGGAAAGTGGTCAAACTGAGGCTCATCAAGATTGGATCTAGATGTTGAACAGTCTGTTTTTTTCCAACAACTCCTAAAGTGGACATTAAATGACTAAAGAATAAACAGTACGAGACGAGACACAGTGGTGGGCAAAGTTCACAAATCCTGCACTTGAGTTAAAGTAAAATTACCCCAAGTAAAATATTACATTTCTCTTACAGTGAAAGGTACAAAAGTAATCGTCTTCTTGGTGTTCATCATGTACTATAGTGAATTATCGCCACCTGCTGGTCTTGATCTCACTCATCTTCCTTTTAGTTAAAATGCTCTTTTCTAGTCCCATCTTTAAAAAACCCATCGAATACTTGGTTATTGTAATGCAATGTATGCACAAATGTAATGAGGTAGATATTTGTTGTAAGATGTAGTGGAGTAAAACATTAAGCTCTCAAAGCTATTCAAGCAAAAGCAAAAACAGTCTAATTAAATGTAGAGGAAGTTCTGATTATCATCTGGAATTGCAAGGTAAACCTTTTTTTACATAGTTTTCCCTCCCCTCCTGTTTACTGAAAGCTTTTTTTCTAAACACTAGCTACGTTAACATGGACAATATTTCTTCAATCAGATTTCAATTATTCTGATCGGAGATTCCAACTTTACACGATCAACGAGTTATATAAGAAAATAGCTTTTTCTGATCTGCATAAAATTGAAGATCATTGTTTTGTTTTACAAGCTTGAGGTTAGGTTAAGCTTCCCATCCTTGCGTTACTGTATGTGAAGAGCTGCTTTTTCAGCAAAAGAGCAGTGAGTGAAAGTCTGAAGTAAGGACAGAATATGCAAAAACATGATTATAATGTTGGAAATTGGTGATATTTTTTGCATGGCTGTAAAGGATTATCTGAATTTACATTGTTTCCTGTGGGAAAATGCATTTTGCAATAAAATTTATTGCCTTAAGAACTCGCACACAAAACAGATTAAGTTTGCATGCCGAGGTATCAGCGTACTTAAAATGAATAAACCCGCCAGGACCACGCGGAGACTCAAGACCTGGGCCTTCGAAACAAGCATTTTTACTTCTTTTTAAAAAACAAAGCAAAAAATGTAATTACAAATGCACCAATGAAGACACGCCAATGTATCAGATTACCATAGGGTGTATTATTAGGCATTTCCTTGTCTTTCCCCTCCTCCGTCCTGAGTGAGGACTCCTCGATCTCCTTCTCCCAGTCCTCTACTAGAGGAACGCCAGCCGTCTCTCTCACTACTGGAACAAAATTAGCTTTTTCCGTCTTCCATTGCCACCGAAACCGCCTTCTATTGCAGCGTACTCTCTTTTTGTCTTTAAGTCCGTCACCGCATGTTCGTCCTGAGGTGAAATGTGATGGACGCCCACACTTGGACAAGGCTTGGGGCATTTTATGGCATCGATCTGTAAAAGATCATTAGTTTGACAGAATTATAGGAGCTCATCAGTGTAACTGCTAATTGTATCATTCATTACCTTTAATAGACTTTTAAAATTATTAGGGATGTGAAGGTTTCATCAGATAATGTCAGATGTTGAACATTTTACAAACATGTGCCTAATCAAAAAAACAAACGAACAAAAAATATATAGGAGTTTACTAGCTAAAGTTAGCTAACAAAGTAAGCTACGTCCACAATAATGTCGAAGCTAACAATACGCATAAAGAAACGCAATGAGTTCAAAAAGCTAAATTAAATGTGCTCAAATCAAGGACTATTCTAGAACTTTCCGTTAAACCCGTTACACGAGCCAGCGTTATCACGTCACGCGCACATACATTCAAACCGTTTAAACTCTTAAGGCTTCGGGAGTCGACTCTAATGTGTTTGGGAATCGACTCAATCGTTCGACTCTTACCTTATCTTTTAGTCCACAATTAAATAGCAGGTTTCTGTTGTGAGATATTTAACGTATTTTAACTGAACATTAGTGAGCGTTTAGCGTGTAACGGTGTGTACATGTGTGTGCGTGTGTACATCTACACCCAGAGGATAAAGCGTTAACATTACCTCAGTCTCAGTCAGCTTCTTTCAGTCGGTTTAGTAAGCTTTGGAATCCTCCAGTTGTTTTTGACATATTTCTACCTCATTTTTCTTTTACCTTTTGTTTAGTTTTAC
This sequence comes from Clarias macrocephalus, assembly GCA_011419295.1. Classification (NCBI taxonomy): domain Eukaryota; kingdom Metazoa; phylum Chordata; class Actinopteri; order Siluriformes; family Clariidae; genus Clarias; species Clarias macrocephalus. The sequence continues at coordinate 11,103 of JAAGKR010006882.1, forward strand.
ACTTTCTCCAGCACCTCCAGATCTCCACTTTAACACTTTACAGAATCTGTGTGGCGAATCACTGTAGAGTCGACTCGAGGCGTTTGATTCATCCCTCAATCGACAAAGCTTAGATTCGCAGAATCGACTCCTTTTATGACTCCCTACAGCGTGCATTGTTTTTCTTTCTGCATAAAGAGATTTTTATCGTTATGTATGTAAGCGAGCACTAGTTACACAGCTACTAAACAGCATTTTCCACACACATTTTTTTCCAGTTAAGCCTAACTCGACCTGTGAAACAGTTTAGCTCACCTCATTAGTTAATTAGTTTCTTCACGTGATTGGCTGAAGGAGCACGTGGCATGTAAGTCAGTCGTTTTCCTTAAAACGTAGTTCTTAGTCCAACACTAGTCAATTTACAATCTATTTTATAATCTTTTCACATCCAGTTTTAGACTCACTCATCATCTCTACTGCTTTATCCTGTATTACAGGGTCAGGGGGTTGACTGGGTGCAAATCCATCACACACACACTTCTTCTCACACCATGGGTAATTTGGGAACACCAATTATATCAATACATGTCTTTGGAATGTGGGAGGAAACCAGAGTACCTGGAGGAAACCCGCGAAGCAGAGGGAGAACATGCGAACTCCATGCACACAGACCTGTGACGGGAATCAAACCCGGATCATGGAGGTACAAGGTGCCACCTTTAGTTTTAGACTATTTCTTCTAATTTAATATAATAAATATTTATAAATGACATTATTCAGATTTTATTCATATTATTTAAAACAAACCAGGGAATGTATTTATGCTTAATATTAATGCTACTCAGCTACCACGTACACAATATACCCAACACCAAATATATGCCATTGTGTCAGTTTCTGTCAACACTTTCCTGAAATGTAAAATTACATATGGACAGTTTTTTGTTACAAAAAAAAAAAAGGAAAAAGAAACCACACACTGATTTTAGATTTTATTGCCAAAGTTATAGCCAAAGTTACATTCTACCTTTCTTCAGTTGACTCGTTCAGTCACGCTCAGGACGGCAAAGCATGGCCCATTAAAAAAAAAAAAAAAAGAACCAATGTAAAGGAAACACGTAACAATACTCCAGTTTACATTAATAAATTAACAAAGATGCTAATCTGAGGTGTTTAACATGTTCATGTGTTTGGAACATCTGTACATCTATAACGTCAACAGTCAAAACAAGAAATTTGATTAGCAAAAGGATTTAAGAAGGCTAAAATGGACGTCATTAGCCATGACATGCTGGTTAACACGCAACTCCAGCTAGCATTCGGCTTCTGTCACTAAATTAGTGGCATTCTATTGGTTTTAGAGCTAGGAGACATTCTGTGATAAAGTGAACGCTAAGATATACAACACAGTGTAGAAATAATTATGTGGAAACTAGTAAGTTTTACATTTACCTATGTACAGTTAAAAGTATGTACAGCTTGTTTAGAAATTGCACTGAAATGGAGTTTGTTTCAAAAAAGGTGCAAGACAGCTACACAATCAGCAGGTCCGTCAGTGGGGCCACTTAATAAAAAGCACAAACACTTGAACGAAACTGAAAAACATAAATGTTCACATGTTCATGGTGCAAAGGAAATTCAGCTCCGTGGACCTTGACACACAAGTTTACCTTGCAAAAAAAAAAAAACCTTACACAAATGAGTGAGGAAAACCCAAATCAGGTGCGTAGCAAATCATCAAACCCACCCAGTCACCAAAAAAACATCACAAACTGGTTCTAGTGACTCACTAATCCAGACACTGAGCCGATACCTGGCGCTGAGATGGAAATAACAGGTCCTGAATGTAATTAATGGTCAAACTTTGGTTAAAAATTAAACATACACAAATGTCTTTTTATCTTAAATTAGCCTGAGATAAATACTCAAGTTTTGAATTGGTTCTACATTATCCAGTTTACAGCTGATTCGTATAACAAATAAATTAGCATTTTAATAAAAAGAAAATAAGGCAATGCTGTCAATGAAAACACTTCTGAAATAAAGAGAAGACCCTGACTATGGTGATGATAATGATGATGATGCAGATATCTGCTTCAGCAGCACTATTAGTAACAGCTTAAAAACAGGAAGCACTTGTTATCTAACTTATGCACATTCATAATGCTAAGTCAACATTCAGATCCTAGCGTGTACCAATAATCAGTTAACATGGAAGCGCAAAATTATTACTGTGAATTATTTCTGGGCACATTTTCCTGGGAAAATGATTGTGCTCATGAAGTTTGCCTAATTCTTAAAAAAAGCCCTTATTTTGTAGTATTATAATCCTGAATTACTGAAATGTAGGCCAAAGGCTGAAAAGTTGTGATTGTATCAGGTGGAAATGTAACATCAGCCCATTCCTATGTAGTGTATTACACGAAGTGAGTGGGACTTCTGGTTGGAAAAAGGGCGGAGATTAAGGTATAACAGCTCTTCAGAGAGTCACCTCTTCACGCAAAATGGTTTTGATTACAAAATCGAATATCCTAATAGATTCATGCTAGCTAGAGATCTGCTGAGGTATCACAGGTATTAGCGGTATTAACAGTGTCTCATACTGCTCACTAAAGCATCATGTGGTCCTGGTTAAAACCAACACTACATGACACAGCATCAAGCCATAATCAAGTCTCTGACAGACATGATTCAAGTTAAGCTCCTCCCCTTAATCCAGTCCTTGTAGAATCAGGATGTGCTTTAGTCTTCCACCTCTTTTTTCATCTTGCACTTTCGTTTCCCATCTCTGACACTTTCTCAGACTCGTATATCCCTCTGATCAACTTGCTTAACCCCAGAATCAATGCCCAAAACAGCAGCTCTGAAACGAGCTCTTGGAAGAAAAATAACATCCGGGGGGGGGGGGGTAAGGAAGGCGATCAGAGTTCTCTGGACGATCGTAATCCATCTCCCTGCCATCCCGCTCCCAGGTCCCTTAATCCGTCACAAACAGCAACAACTCCAGGGTGTCCTTAAGGTCTCACAAAGCGAGAATGAAGAATATGCTTCACTACATGAAGTCCAAATCCTTTCACAAGAATGCAGTTCAACCTCCAGGGCAGGAGGGCAACAAGCTTCGATGTCTTTTTTTTTCCTTTCAGTTTTTGATAACCAAGAGCTTGTTTTTAGTACTTAATCTCCAGGATGGAAGGATTGTGATCGAGGATGGATAATATAACTTTGTCCATGTACTGCCTGAGACGGATGTTGATCTCTTCCTGCTCCTTCAGAGCTTCCATTAACTGTGGAAAGACAGGAGAGTGAACATTAATGCAAAATCCTACACCAGAGCTTTCTTTGGGTCAAAACTCCAGTTAACTCGAAGCATTATTTAGATCTGAGATTCTGATCTAAAAGATGTAACACATTTTAATCAGTGAAACTTGATGTCATTAAAGTGCAACAGATAAAAAGAACAACAAAGAAAAAAAAATGCAATTTAAGTTCCTTATCCATCCCAAAATGTCCACACTGAAGGAATGGCAAGGTTGAAGTGATACCTGGTCGCGTGAGGCGTTGTCGATTTCTGCTGCCAGGGACTGAGCTTTCGTCTGCGTGGAGATCAGCGACTTGGCTCCTTGGAGACTCAGAGTGAGGATCTGACCGTTAAGATCTTCATTTTGTTCACGGAGTCTCTGGTTCTCCTTTAGGGCCAAAATGCAACATATACACATAAACCTACTGCTGATCTGAGATCAGTTCACACAACAGTAAAACATGCATCTCTCTCTCCTCCATCTTCTTTTTCACTTCCTCTCTCTCTCTTATCTCATCTGAGATCAGCACTAATTTGTTTTATGAAGATAGTTTTACTTCTGATTGGAGATCAGTTATAATCGATTCTTCTTAATGACAGTTTTATTTTTGACTTCTGATCTGAGATTAGTATGGATAAGACATGGTTATACTTGACCGGAGATCAGATCTCATCTGACGTATTGTTAAAAATGTTTTTATTTCTGGTCTGAGATCAGCATCGTCTTCTTAATCTTATATCCCACTTGATGTCTGATCTGAGATCAGTACTGTTATTATCTGATTATTCCTAATAACATTAATACATATGTTCTAGAAACCAGATTCGATTAGATATACCAGTATGACAAAGCCATGACAAAAGCATGTTACATTGCAAAAATTTTTTTTTCCAGTGACTCAATATAAATACACAAACACAGTGGGAAAAAGTATGTGCACCTCTGATCTTTACACCCATACAATCATGATATTCTATGCTGTTATAATGCGCCACGACTCTTCTGGGAAGGCTTTCCACTAGATTGGGGCGTGGCCTCTGGGCCTCCAGTTCCAGCAAAGAGAAATAGCACTAGTATAACGTATAAAGACACTCCATCCTATATGATTTGCTTGTGGTAACAGTTTGGGGAGGAACCACATGTGGGTGTGATAATCAGCTGTGCACACCTATGCACTACTTTTGCTGGACTAAATGAAAGAGACCAGGTAAAGGTAATGATGTCATGAACTTGTTAAATTAGCTGATGGAATGAGGGATCAGTGTGAAGCATACATTAGTCTGGTCACTACCAAGAACGTTGTGCTTATTTATGAGCTACAGAACAAAAATGAACTGAATTAGAAGTTTTAGAAGACTTTGGTCAGCAGTTAAGGAGTGATTTACTCAGAGAGAGCTTTACCACGTAGAGACGTGTGCCAACACACGCTCGCTGCTGGAGGTCACAGGGAATGTCCTGTGAAACACAGCGCTATACACGCACACACAAACACACCCACACGATTCTCCTTGGGGGTAGAAATGTGAACCTGTTCAGGTACATCAGGTCCTGTTTGGTATCATGCATAGACTTGTTTGTTTTTGAAGGTTTATCAATATTCTCCAGACTCTGTTCCAACATTTTTCTTCCTCTCCGTTTCTGGATCCCATCCAAATCATCACTGCATTCTGGGTAACTTACATTCCTGCTTGACTAACAATGGAAGCTGTTCAATAAACTGAATAGTCCGTTAAAAAGCTGGACCAAAGGAGGGAAGTGAAATACTGTACTGAGAGTTCTCACCTGTTTGAGCCTCTTCATTTCCTGTTCCAGTTCGCTCTCGCGAGTCCTTGTGGAGTAATCCGATAGGCTCGTGGACAACCTTCGGCTCCGCCCTGTGCGCTCCATATCAAGCTTGTACAGCTGCAAGTTCTCAAGTTCTCGCCGTAGTTCCTCAATCAGCTGAAAAACAAACATTTTCAGATTTAGTTTTAGTTAGCATTAAGAGGTTAGCATCTAACAGTATTTATTTCTATAATTTAATTAAACACAAAAAAAAAACATATCAGGATGCATCATATGTCCAAGTATTGTGATTTATTTATTTTTGTCACATAAGCAGAAATACCGTAAATAATCCTACGACAGGTAAAATTTATTTTTCGTATTTCTTATAGCATGTTTTTTTTTCATTTCCATATTATAGTTTACATTTATTTAACATGTAAGTGAAAAATATAAAGATATATAAATGAGAAACAATACAGAGTGCTTCTACGCCAGTTCTGTTCATTACAGAGGAATCGTTTGGGCTAAAATTTAAAGACTTATAGTTTGACTTCTTCGCCATCAGACAATACAATATAAGGATGAACAGTTTTGACTTAAAAATAGCATCTTTCCACTTAACTCAGATGCTAGTTTCCCCACACCACTATACCGCTTGCTATAAGCGTCTAACACACACTACCTACATCAGCCTCGCTGTTCCAGTGATCACTTTAAACACTTGAAACTTTTCGGCTAGGTGTGCTGGTTTTATTTAATAATATTTATTCATTAATATTTATTTATTATCTGTGCCTCACCTCCTGCATGGCTTCTCTCTCCTTCTGATAGTCGTTCCTGTTCTGCCTCAGTTTGTCCATCATCTTCCTGTATAGATCCATTTCATCTTTCAGACGGAGGCTCGTGTCTTCCAGCTTATCCGTCATTCGCTGCTTCTCCTGGACATGCAAACAAATCGCACCCAAATTTTACCAAGGAGGCAACTACGCCCCTTAACCCACGTCATGTGTGAGACTAACAGGAAAATTAGTCCCATGGTAAGTAAGGTGCAGCACATTTACACACGCTCAAATCACCATGGAGATTTGCTACAAAAAAAAAAAAAAAACTTGTACACTGGTATGTAGTCTACTCTGAGCAGTTCGGTGGCTCAGTGGATCTGAGCCTCGCTCCTCTAGGGCTGGGGGTTTGAATCTTGCCTGTGCGTGGAGTTTGCATGTTCTCCCTGAGCTTTATGGGTTTGCCCCCACGTACTTGGTTCCCCCATAGTACGAACACATGATGCTGTAGGCTTACTGGTGCTTCCAAATTTAACCCTAGTGTACGAGTGTGTCCTCAGAAACGTACTTTCCCGCAGGTGCAGTGACCTCTGGTGTGATGTCACAGTGGTATAACAAAAGTTAACACAATGCAATCTGATCTTAAAATACTAATATACCAATCTCACAACTAGTTTGTTGTAACAATTGAAACATGCAAATTTTTTAAGCAACTGTTAAAACTTTCTTTAATAAAAAAAACAATTACATCTACAAGTTTTAATGTTTGAAATCTGTGATTAAAAAAATGCAATTTTTATAACATTTAAGTTTTTACTTGATTTGTTTTAATGGTTTATCGGTCTTCCTCTTTAAATATTAAATATTTTTGAAGACATTAATTCAATCATTAATTACCCAACACTAAATTACGTGACATTTCAAAAACTTATTTTTAATTCCCCCAACCCCCCCCCCCCCCTCTAGTTCAGGTTGTCAGATGTCAAAGAAATGACTTCTCGTATTTAAAAACTATAATTTTGCACATTTATGGTATTATCTGAAAGTTTAATATAAATTTACTCACCATAAAATATCCCCATTAGCAATTTTTTTTATGATTATCATTTTTCGTTTATCTATATTCCCCATGTTCAGTTAAATAGTTTGTATTGTGACACTGTTTTAGTACCTGAGGAAAAGCATCAGCATTTACCGGTTTAGTTTGTTGTGCAGCCAGCTAAATGTATATTAAACTGAAATTAAACTAAACTTTTACTACTTTTCATTTTATAACACTCTTTAAAAATCTTCTTAGAATGACATGAAATTATAAAAGTAAAAAAAATGTTCCATCGTCTATCAGTGGCAACTATAGTGCAATATCACTTGAGTGATTAGCATACCAAAAATATCTCCCCCGTTTATTCGCTAGTCCACAGTGACCACACACATCACGGGTCATAATGATTATCACTTCCTCAACGGCATTCAAAACCGCACCAGACCCGAGTTCTGTGGAATCAGACCGCAACGCCGAAGCTCATGATTTTCCACAGCGTATCTGACAGATCCTGAATAAACACACACTCATGCTAATTTACACGCTTTAAAGAGCACTGCTTTTGAACAAGCCCCTATCATGTTGCTCATCTCTCACCAGCAGCTCAGTTTGTTTTGTTAACAAGGAGCCCAATGTTTCATCTGACTTCACACACACACCCAAACACACACATGGGATCATCAGGCAGGGCTAGCAAGTGATGCTAAGTGTAATAACAGTTTACTTTTAGCTTTTCCTTAGTAATCTATCAACAAATCTGAGGTAAATGTTCAAGTTCCGGATGATTCTGTTACAGTTCCACTTTTACTCTCTTCCACTTTTACTGTTATTGAAGAACTATGTGCTAGTTATCTAAATTGTAGCTATCATTTTAGCCCTACAGTCTCTTTACTGTTGTATTATTTTAACCATAAAGCCAAGGTAAATGTTTTTGGTGATTCTGTAGTATATTTACCCTCATTTTATACATGTAAAATACCTACTTTGTGTGTTTGCTAGCAAAACTGTCAGGCATTACTTGGATCAGCGACAGCATCCAGCAACAGTGTTCACACAACTTTTCCCTTCACCTTGTATTATTTTACGATCTAGGTAATTCATTGGAGAAGTTACCAAGCAAGCATTCAAGACTTTTATTCAACTTTTTAAATGGCTAGTTAGCAAATTAGCTGATTACTATGCTAGCTTATTAGAAGAGATTGTACTGTATATCTATATTCTACACATATATTAACATGTGCCTTTATTTGATTGATTTACAGCTAAATTAACCGTAAAAAGACAAGCAAACATTAAATCTCTAAAGACATTCTGTCTAAACTGTTCTAGTCACGCTGAAGTGTAAGAAATGTCTTGATTAGACATTACAATGTGCTGGTTCAGCAGATTTCTTCCGTTCAGCGATACGTGCTGCAGATTGTCTTGTAGATACACTCCGAGAAAATCTTCTAAGGAAGTGACAGTTAGCATACTACGCTAAAGACATGCTGAATGCAGGGGTTTTAAAATAGCAAACTAGCATTTAGTATGCAAGACCATGTTTACAGTACCTCACAAATGCGCAGTATACACAAGATGTGTTAAAGTTACCGTGCCATCTAGCACACACTCGTACACGAAGTGGAGACCTGTGTGTACTCTGCACGTATTGTGTACATAAGCACCACATTGCTATTGTCACTAGGTAACAGCGAAATTAGCACAACATCTTAAGTCCTAAAGCTTTTACACAGACAGTATAAAAAACATTCAACTGTAAAAAAAAAAAAAAAAAGACCAAAATTTTTTTTTTTTTTTACAAAAATTACGCTGTAATTATTTTAGGAAATGTAGGAAACGTTAGAGAACCATCCAAAACTTCAACATTTGCCCCAGATGTGCTGGTAAATTACCACGAACACAAATTTAATTAATAAAATTATGAATTAGCAAGCTAGCAAATAGCTTTTTAAAGACCATGTCAAGACTCAGTGACAGTAGAAATGACACAGAACCATCTAGAACATCAACATTTACCTCAGAAATGTTCAAAAACCTCAGTATGACTAAAATAACACTGTAATTACACCTAGCACTTAACAACCACAAACACATTTATACCCTCAAACAGAGAAACATTAACAGTGTCACCCTGAGAAACTTTTAAAGTGGCCAATAAAACACAAGCTATTTTCACGGAATCATCTTGTAAACATGATGACACATGCCTACTGAATCTACACACACACACACACACACACACACACACAGACACACCTCGTCAAGTTTCTCCGTCTGTGTTTTTAGCCTGCTTACACTGACCAGCATCTCTGCGTTTTCCACCTCCAACTGCTGAACCCTAAAACCAAAACAACACCAGGTTAAACACACACACACACAGATCATACAAATATTACAGCATTTAAAAAAAAAAGTTTGTTAGTTAGATTAAAGTAGTAGCATGAAATGTTTAGAAACCTCTACTGCCTGTGAGCTGAATTACAATAATAATAAAAATAATATTAAGATTAGACATAACCAACCATTTGTATTTAAACTACACGTTTTATCTTTTAACATGCTCCAGAAATCAAAACTGGGGTTTCAGAGCTTTTTTAGGATAAGGCATTGTCTTTTTTTTAACATTTTTTTATTAGATTCGCTAGCAGTAATGTTTACAGCTCATACAGGTATTAAAGTATTTAAAAGTACCGAAAGTATCTAATATACACTGGAATGCTGTGTGTCCTGTGTTGGTAATTGTTTAAACATTTCTTATGAAAGCCATAATCTTTTTGTTTTCCTGCCCAGAAGTCAAAAGATGAAGATATAATAATCTCACAAAAACAAAGCAAGTATTTTGTAGAAGATGGAAGCAGACTATATTTGAAAAAATATAAAGGGATATTTTGAAAGAATTCAGAAATTTATGTTTACAGTTTTACAAGTGTGAAGCGATTGTGAATCAAAAAGCTGGCTGAATGATTCGATAAACAACCAACAAAGCGATCAATCAATTCACATAATCAATATAATCACATGGCTCTCATATTTAGGTCTACACACACACACACACACACACACACACACACGTTATTCTTAATTAGTACAGATATATAAACACTTCTAAACACTGCATACTGCTCCTTTAATTGTGCAAAATCGTTATTGTAACACGTGTGTGTGTGTGTGTGTGTGTGTGTGTGTGTGTGTGTGTGTGTGTGTGTGTGTGTGTGCGTATTTGTACCGGTTATTGAGCATCTCGAGCTGGGTGTCCTTGTCTCGCTCCAGTTTGCTGAAAGAGTCTCGGTGTCTCCGCAGCTCGCTGTCCATGATCTGCTCGGATCGCGCCTCCTGTTCCTTCAGCTGTTCCTCCAGCTCATGTACCCTACACACACACACACACACACACACACACACATACACACACATACACACACATACACACACATACACACACATACACACACATACACACACATACACACACATACACACACATACACACACATACACACACATACACACACATACACACACAGATTATAGCTAGCCAAATGGAGACACATTCTAATATCACATGTTTATATTACAGGTTTGATTTCTAGTGTGTTTCTGATGCTCCGTAATGGTGGTTTAGTTCTAAAAGCTCATATCATTTCATTTTTGATCATCTAGCCATGAATAAAGAACCTGCTGGTGTTCCAAACATGCACAGGAAATCCCTAATGTCAAACTTTGGGCATCTGATGGAGTCCCTCTGTACCTGTACTGTAGCTGTGTGTGTGTGTGTGTGTGTGTGTGTGTGTGTGTGTTTACCTGTGCACTAGGTGTGTGTTCTCCTGTTTGAGTTTGGATTTCACATCGCCGTTCATCAGAGACGCATTCTCCAGCTCGTACAGCTTCTTCTCTAACTGACTTACCTGCACAGAACACACACAGTTATGCATCACGCTGTTATTTAAAAATATATATCTTATGTGTGTGTGTGTGTGTGTGTGTGTGTGTGTGTGTGTGTGTGAGTTTGTGACATTACCTTGTCAGCGATATCAGTGTCACAGTAATCAATGCTACCGTCTCCGTACAGGTCTTCTGTGCTGCTGTTCCTACTGCTAAGATTACTGTGGTAGAGCAGCCTTCTGTGTGTACACACACACACACACACACACACACACACACGAGTACAGTGTGAATACACTCACCTCTACTGCAATAGAGAGAAACTGCAGCAAAGCTTGAGCTCCACTCTAGCACATTTCTCTCTCTTCCACACACACACACACACACACACAGTCACGTTTCTCTCACACACGCTCAGATTTTAAGTCTGGAACACCGTCACTGTTGTTATGGCGACCACAATTAACTAATTAATTTAATCAGACACAACAAATGGGTCCGACACAAACACACCTTGATACTCTGTTTAAACAGTTCAAATGACACACACGCTGTATATACTCCCCCCCCCCCCCCACACCGAAGGGCCATGGGTTTGCGATCAGAAGATGAGCCGGTATCAGATTCTCATTTCCTGATCTCTGACGTCTGCGAGGTTTTAGTACAATCATTAATCAGATCAGAAATATTGGAACACATTGGAACTGTCTGGTGTTTAATCTGCCTCAACACGATACAACGCGACCCACTGTGACGTGACACGACCTGACAAACTGAGGCGCAACCCACAGGGACCCGACGGGACGCGACACATGACTTCATCTGGGGAGGACGGACACACTGTTATTGTAACAACAAATAACCCATTAAACCTGCAAATAGCACAAAGGTGTGTGTTACAGAGCCACACCTTAGAGATACCTCAGGTTAAACTAGTCAAATTACACTCACACACATACAAGCACATGCGCTCACACACACACACACACACACACACACACACACAAACACACAATTATTTATTTATTTGGGTTGTCAAATAAAGAACAGTAAACATGGCAGCACTAGGGAGAGAAATAAAAACAGCTGTGTGATCTAAACATTCCTGTGTGTGTGTGTGTGTGTGTGTGTGTGTGTGTGTGTGTGTGTGTGTGTGTGTGCGCGCCCTTCTATAGAACTCAGAACACAAACAGTTGTTAATACAACACATTGACATCATCCTTAAAACAGTGTGAAGTACTGTGTGTGTGTGTGTGTGTGTGTGTGTGTGTGTGTGTGTGTGTGTGTGTGTGTTTAATCACTGACCTGCTTTACATACTGTTCATGCCACACACACACACTTAACACTATATGGTGGGAGGTGGGAGTGTGTAGTAACACAAAATACACACTGTCCTTCAATCTCTATTAAAGGTGAACTCTGTGTGTGTGTGTGTGTGTGTGTGTGTGTGTGTGTGTGTGTGTGTGTGTGTGTGTGTTTAATGATTAACCTCTGAACAAGCTGAGCATACTGTACATGCACACACACAGACTGTATCGTACATACTGTACTGAACACACACTTATACCAGTATTCTGTACATGCCACACACAACCACACGTGCGCGCACACACACACCACTCAAACAACACGCATTCATATACACACACACACACACACACACACACACACACACCTGTGTTAATACAATATACACAACTCTCCAAACTGTGTGTTAGACAGTTTGTCTGCATGAGTAATGATTAACCACTGAACACACACACACACACACACACACACACACACACACACACGACTCACCTGCCAAATGCTGTACTGGAAATTTTTTTGTTTGGGCTGAAAGAAAAAATTTATATCATCAATCTCTCTCTCTCTCTCACACACACACACACACACTTGCTTTGCAGCAAGGACATGCTGTCAGTTGTACAAGACATTGTGATATTATAACTTATTATAAACTTACAATAATTATTTTATACATAACCGTGAACATACACATCAGTTACACTGCATGTTATAGTCAGTATTACATAGTATTTTGCAATTTTTTTTTTTTGTTTAAACAACAAAAAGGCAGCATGTATATATATATTTTTTTTGGTAAAGGGTGACATGAAAAATAAATAGGGGGTTAAAGCCTTGTGTGTACATTCTGTATCAGTAACTTTCTCTAATACAGCAGGTTGGAGCTGCAAAGACAGTATGATGTGTGTGTGTGTGTGTGTGTGTGTGTGTTTTCATATATTTATTTGTTTGTCTGTGTGAGAGAAAGAGTGTGAGATTGTGTGTTTGTGATTGTGTGTGTCTGTGTGTATGTGAGTGTGAGATTGTGTGTTTTTTCGCGCGTGTGTGTGTGTGTGTGTGTGTGAGAGAGAGAGAGAAAGAAAGTGTGTGTGTGAGATTGTGTGTTTTTTTATGTGTGTGGTGAGAGATTGTGTGTGTGTGTGTGTGTGTGTGTGTGTGTGTGTGTGTGTGTGTGTGTGTGTGAGTGAGAGATTGTGTGTTTTTGTGTGTGCGTGAGATTGTGCATTTTTTCGTGTGTGTGTGTGTGTGTGTGTGGTGAGAGTGTGTGTTTTTTAATGTGTGCGTGTGTGTGAGAGATTGTGTGTTTTTTGTGTGTGTGTTTTTTCGTGCGTGTGTGTGAGATTGTATGTTTTTTTGTGTGTGTGTGTGTGTGTGTGAGAGTGTGTGTTTTTTGTGTGTGTGTGTGTGATACCTGTGTGTGTATGTGATACCTGTGTGTGTGTGATACCTGTGTGTTTTGAGGTTCTTGAGCCGGGTTTCGAGTTCGTTGAGCTGAACCACTTTTTTGCAGCAGTTTGAGCAAAACATTTCATGCGCATCACCGTTCACCTGTCTCACCCTCTGAGGTGTGTGTGTCGCGCTGCAGAGACAGAGAGAGAGAAAGAGAGAGAGAGAGTCAGTCTTCCCCCCCCGTTCCGTTCTTCTCCTTTTCCTTCTTTTCTTTCCTTGTTTCTCCTTTTTCTCCATTCGAATCTTCACTTCCTTTATTCCTTCTTTCACTCTTACTCATTTCCATCTCCTTCTCTCTTTCACATGCTTATTCTCTCCTTCATATTTTTCTCTCTTCTTTATCTTTTCATACTTCTCTTCTTTCCACAAGCAACTTCATATTTTTATTATTTTTATTTTGTTGCGCTTTTGAAAATTGTAAAAAAATAATGAAAATGAACAATAAAAGGAAGAACTTTATTCTTTTTTTATCCCTCTATCAGGAGCAATGACACGTCACTGGATTAGCTTGATGTAAAAACGTTACAAAAAATATACATTTCCCGTCTGGTATGTGGGGACTCGAGGAGGAGGTCGGGTTACTCCTGAATTTTGACATTCAACGGCTATAAATTTAATGCAACGTGTGTGTGTGTGTGTGAGAGAGAGAGAGAGAGTGAGTGAGAGAGAGAGAGCTCTGAGAGAAAGTACCGGTTGCAGATCTGCTGCTACAGGAAATCATTTCAAGGTCTGCTGCTATTACTGTGACATTGGCTGTGATTCACACAATTTCAACAGAAACTCACCATCATCCCCCCCCCCCCACACCCCCCCACACCCCCCCCCCCACACACACACACACACACACACACCTGGAGGGGACGGAGGACCCGAGGTCGGAGAGCCCGTTCGTGTGCGTCTCATCCTCGGGGCTGATGGGACTGTACTCGATGTCGTCTCCCTCTCCATAATCCTCAAACTGCTCCTCGTTTAGCGAGCGAGTCGACAGGTCAGAGGTCACAGACGGGTTCAGGCTCCGCTCTTCACTCCTGCAACATCCAGTTTCCCCACTGTCTTAGCTGGTTTATTTTTATACTTGTTTCAAATCATTGTCCCAGAATAATTTTCCACATTGTTCTTTATGCTTATTTATGCTAACTATTTCACCTTAATTCATTCACACACAGCTGCACGCATGCACACAGACGCACCTGTCTCTGTTGCAAACACCATGCTAAGATTAAGCTACATAAAGCTATTTCAGTACATACGGATAACATCCCATCCTATAACCTCCCCGTAATCACAGGGGTGACACACCTCCAGGAAAAAACAACAAACAGTCATTTATAGTTACTAACATTAGCCTGGAATGAACTGCGTTGTGTGCACGGTGACGTGCAGGTGCGTGTGTGCGCATTTGTTGACAGGCACAAGAACTAACTTTTGCCGAGGTAAGAACATTCTCAGTCCTTCCTCTTTGTCTCCTCCTCTTCCTCCATCTGAGAGCTCTGATCCAGCAGCGCTCTCATTGGCGCTGTCTCTGTCCGATTCCCGAGCTTCATCCTCCTCATACAGCTCCTGCACCGATACAGACATGACCTCCTGGAGCTACAGGAGAGAGAACGAGAGAGAGAGAGAGAGACATGTGAGGAATGTGCAAATGAGTTGGCAAACTTGCTTTGAAATTTCATAGATACTGTATAATCTAATAATGAACAGAGCATGAACATAATGTCCTGACAGCTAAACACACACAAGAATGGAAGATCCAAGTGATTAAAGTGGTTGTTCATGTGCTATCTTGGACCAACAATAGCTACACCTTGAGTAGCATGGTCAATTCAAGTACCATGGGGACCAAGAACATCACAGTGAGGTAGAGCAACAAAGAAACCCACAAACATGGAGACTCTGAAATAAGCAACAGGAAAGTGGAGGAACAAAGGGACCTAGTTTGAAATTGGGGCCTAGAGAGCAACATGGGGACCTAGATGACAATAGGACCTACAGCAATACGGGAGCAACACAGACGTAGAAACAAGGGGGCCTAGAGCAACACAGAGGCCTCAGAAACAAGGGACTCTACAGCAACAGAAACTTACAACAGCAAAGGGATCTAGATGAATAAAAGAACCTGGAGTAACACAGGGTCCTGGAGTAACACGGAAACTCAGAAATAAGGTATCCCAGAGCAAAATATGGGCCATAGAAAAAGGATGGAGAGCAGCACAGGAACCAGAAGCAACAGGCTCTAAAGCAGCATGAACCTACAGGAACACAATGACCTAGAGCAACATGGGCTCCTAGAAACAAGGGGTCCTGAAGCCAAATTTGGAACTACATAGAAAAAGGAACAAGAACACCACAGGGGCCTAGAAGACCAAACCAGACAACCTAAAAACCTAAGGACTTCCCGGCGGGAAAAGACTGTGCTGGTTCAACAGCAAAAACTTGGAAATAATCTGGAAAATAGAGGGACTGAGCCCTGAGGACCTGGAAACATATACTGGGCAACAAATGGCCTCCCGCAACATGAAGACTAAGGGAAAAAACCAACAAAAAAACAGGACCCGGCAACAAGGTAACAGAGAACAGGGACTGAACAACATGGAGGCTAGGCAACAGGGACTTGGGAAAAGGGGTGAATAAAGAGCACAAAAACACAGGAGCCTAGATGTTTAGCAATACACAGGAGCCAGGAACTGAACAACATAAAAGATCCAGAACCCAAGTAAAGCAAGTAAATGGGACCTAGAGCAACTCATGGGTACAGGCCTCAATACAATGGGAAGGTTTGGAATGGGAAACAGGGGACCTTCAAAACTGGGAACGTAAGGAATATGAGAACTCCAACATGAAACACAAGAGTAAAATATACAATGTAATTTAATCTTAGCTTTTATATGTAGACGTAATGGTTTTACTCTATCACACATCACTGTGAAACCTCCCATCCCTGTGTGTGTGTGTGTGTGTGTGTGTGTCAGTGTGTATGTGTGTTTTCACGCAGGATCCAACATTTGTGTGGTTTGGCAAACCGGTTCCACGGCTAACAGACTTAACGAACAATACAGCACAGTGACACGGCACTGTGTGTGTGTGTGTGTGTGTGTGTGTGTGTGTTTCTCTGGAGTTCGACTGCCCACTCAAGAGTTTCAGGCAAATGAAGGATGAGAGATTAGGAAAGAGAGGACAAGCTGTCATGTTTAGCACAAAGCTCTAATGGATCACACACACACACACACACACACACACACACACACACACACACACACACACACACACACACACCCCTTTAAATCGGCAGTTGTATAATAGACTGTCAAGGAGAAGAAATCAAACATACCTTATTAACCATTCTGTGTGTTGCACATGCTAAGCATTCCTTATGCTAGAAAGCGTGAAAGTAATCACTAATTTCACTAGGAATTATTATTCATTTAAATGAACATGTGTGTAACTACACAGTATTGCATATTTTAGAAGTTTTGCAAATGTCACTAATGGAATTGTTAGTTTTTTCTATTATTGCAGACATATGCTAATCTTTGACATTTACAGTTGGTCCCCGCAACGTTATAGTTCAGTTTATGGCCTCAGTCGTTTGTGGATTTTTCCTCAGAACCAAACTAATAATTATTCGCAGTAATCCCCACAATTTCGAGGAAACCGAATATATTCTCTGCAATAATTTTTTACAAATGTGCAATATATCATTTTTCATGCGTTTTCATGCTAATCTATTAAGAAGTATACAAGTTAAAAATTTTCTAACAAATATTAATTTACATTCAACTAAATTTCCATATAAAATATGATACTGTAAAAATCTTTTAGTAACGTAGAGAGAACACAAGGCAACTGTAGAGAAAAATACTCACTGTATAAATTATTACTGTATTAACCCAACAGTACCAAAGAAAACATGCTTGCATGAATTACAGTACATATCGGGGTAACATCAGTATTTTACTTTCTAGCACTGCGGGAGACACAGCAGTACATACTGTATAATATACGGGTTTACTTTTATATTCTTTAAAAAAAAAAAACTATAAAGTTGGGGCAGCACAGTGGTGTAGTGGCTCTGTTGCCTTGCACCTCCAGAGTCCGTGTTCTCCCCATGCTTTGTGGGTTTCCTCTGGGTACTCTGCTTTCTTCAGTTTGGAATTGGTGTTCCCAAATTGCCCATAGTGTGTTGGTGTGTGTGTGCCATGCGATGGATTGGAACCCTGTCCAGCGTGTACCCCACCTCGTGCCCTGAATACAGGAAAAAGCGGTATAGACGATGTGTGAGTGCGTGAGTGTGTAAAGCTGAGCTTGAAAAAAAATTAAGTGTTTTGAGAGTATATTTTGGGTTTAAACTAAATATAGTATATATAGGTACTTATAGGCATTTTTTTTTTTTTACCACATTAAAAAAATATTTTCACAATTCAAGGGTACACTAGGAAAATACCGTTGAGGTTGTGGAGGTCAACTGTAAGATTTATTGTTACTCATTTTTGTAAGTGACCATTTGTAAGTAAGTAATAATTTGTTTGTACACATACACATGTGCACACAAACACTTAAATGCAATCTGCACTCAAAATGTTCAGTGTTAACCTCAGCTGAGACCTGAGTAAACTCGGCCCTGCTTCTATAGCCCAAAGTCTTGATTATGTAACAGAGCCTGCCTTCCTCTTTGTTACCGTAATAAAGAATAAATGTCGACTGCAATCAATCTCCTTTGTAAAAAAAACAACAACACAAAAAAATAAAACGCAACAACCTAGTTAGTGATGCAGGAGGTCACGTGACAGGAAGATGTAAAGGTTCACAAAAAGGTTAAACACAGGAGGCGTACTGTACATGAGACTAATATTCAAACATTATCCTAGCACTATGAACACTTTAAGAATTAGTGAGACAGCATGTATAAGGTGGTTGTGTTTAGGTTGTTTCCAAACATCCTGACAACATAGTAACTATCAATCAAATACATGTTCTAATAATCAGAAAAAATCTATAAATTCAAGTGGACAGAGAATCGCTCCCTGAGGAACGCCATTTATATAACATACATCAATATGGCTCGACTCGTGAACGTTCCGCAAGAATGATGCTTTACCTCTGACTGTTACCTCTGACTCTGAATCGTTACTATTAGAGTGATAATGAATCAGAACGAGTGCATTGATATAAATCTGTGCTGCTGTTCTAGAGAACTGATCAACACCTTCTGACCAATCAGGAGAAAGAACTCAGTGCTAGAGAAATATTAACAGGCACTGGTGTCATGATCTCGAACTTACACAGTGAACTAAATGTCACAGAGGAAGAGCTAGAAACAAATTAAAAAACAAACTGCAACTTACAGTTCAAAACGTTTTATGAAAACAATATAATTATTTGGGGAATATACAAGGACACAAGAATCACAAGAACCTTGTGGCACACCTTATAAATGTCTAATGATTATGAAAGATAATCTTTATCTAAGCTTCCTAGTCTGCTTTTTTTAGATTGTTGTAATGTTAGGTTAAACTAAGAGATGCGGAGAAGATGATAAAACATAGATTTAGATATGTATTGTGATTCTTGTGTGGTGACTTTTGCATCTACACACCGTCACCAAAATATTTTTTTTCAAATGTTATTTTTCATTAAAATACATGTTTGCATTTAAGGTGACTTTGTAGTTCCCCTATAACCCTAAAGTAGCACTAAAAAGTGGCACATTCTAAACTATTCACACAATGACAGGCAGCCTAGCTTCCTATGTAGGAGGTGATAATTATTTGCCAAGTTTGTTTGGAATTGTAACATCTAAAAAAAAATCATATCAAATATGAATATTTATAAAATCATGATACTAACAGAATTGCAATATGAATCGAAACAGTACCAATGTATCATGACAATACAGTATCAACTGATTCCCATACATAAAACCTATTACAAGAAATTTTAGAAATGTACATCAAGTGTGCCACAGGGCACCGTCTGAGGTCCTCTTAGGTTTTATATAGCTGAAAAGTATTTTATTTGTTGTAGTTTTTGTAAAAAATTATTTAAAAAAAAAAGTCTCAATGATAGTCATTTCGCGCACCCAAAAAACAATTTTTCCTTCAGTCTAAACATTTTTTCTAGTGAGGGGAAAGAACAGATCACCACCAGAGGAAGGGGAACCAAAGGAGAAACTCCACCACCATCACCTCTAACAGCACTAACGCTCACCATGCTGCTCACACCCTCGGTTCTACAGCAGACCGGCTCTGATGACACCTCGTCTGGTCCTGCGGCTAAGATCCAATCTCAGACTCAATGTCTGAGTCGTTTATACAAACGTGAGGAGAACTGAGAGCACCTGCCCTCGAACACGCCCCACTGTGGGTTTGGCGCTAGTTCACGGACAGGTATATCCAAACACGGCAGCAACAGGTTGTACGCAAGCGCAGGGTTTATGACGCAGAGGTCATGCACGGACATGAACAAACAAAGAGGTAAATCTCTGATGAAACCTCAGAGTGCAGCGAGACAACGCACCACGCACCTCTCAAAACAAAAACAAAAAACAAACAAAAGATCTGACTAATGAGAACTCTAGAGTAAGGTTACAACAGGAAATCTCTGCTTATGAATGATTCCTGGTGGTGTTTCTTCGTCAAATCTATTTGAGTGTCAAGAAGTGTTGAAGGCAACTCTAAAATCATGATCTCCAGACAACAGAAATGTGAATGGACATGGAGGATGGACTGAAAACCTCACGTGTGAACTCCATCAGGAGAGAAAATTTGTGTGCGTCAGGAGTTATTTTTAGTCTTTAACGAGCAGAGAGAAGTTATTGGTCACACTCTGATTTTTAAGGCAATGTTCAGAAGTTGCGAGACTAAAGCTCAGCCGTTACAAACTCTGACCACCTGATGAAGCCCATCACGACGGTCTCTCCTGCTGAAGGACGTGGAGATAACTACAGACGAAAGACTGAAATCAAATTGGAGAAGATGAAAGAAATTTTTGAAACAGAAAAGCAGAATAAATGATGTGAAACGTCCTCCTCCTCCACACCACGACGCGCACCTGGATGATGTCATCAGATGGTGTCAGGTGTGGGTGTGGCACTGTAACATCAGAGCCGAAACTACGCTGTGCAGATTAAAACATGGCCGCCGATTCCCACAATAATCCCTAATATCTGCCTGTCCGTCTCCCTCACGCTCTCCTAGTCGGTCTCTTGGAGTGTTTCTCCCATCTATCTACATGTCTCTCTTTTGTCTGTCTTCATCTCTCTTTTTTGTCTACCCGTCCTTCTCGTGTGTCTGTCTCCATCTCCAAACTCTCTTAATTTGTCTGTCTCACTCTCAATTCGCCCGTCTCTATATAGGTTTCTCCTTTTCTTTTCATCCATTTCTTTATTTCGGTCTCTTAGTCTAACTACATCTCTCTGCATCTCTCTTTTTGTCTACTTGACAATCTCTCATCTGTCTGTATCTGTTGAATTTTGTCTCACTTTCTTTTTGTCTACCTGTCTGCCTTTCTCCAATCTGTCCCCCCCCCTTGTCCTTCTTTCCATCTCTTTTCATCTGTAAACGTCTCAGTTTGTGTCTCATTTCGTCTCTCTCCTTCCGTCTGTCTCTCTCGTTCTTTATCTGTCCCTCTTTTTATAATACATGGCACAGAAGTTTGACAATGTGTGTGTGATAAGGAGTGTGTGTGTGTGTGTGAGACATAAGAACGCATTCCCTCTCTCGCCCACACCCCGTCTCGATAAACACCGAAGGACAGGACAGGAAATTTGTTAAAAGCGCTATACAAATAAAAATAAATTGAATTGAAATCTTTAATCAGATCCGTTAGGAACATGTCCAAGAACCGCGCTTATTTTGCATCAGGTTTAAAATCACCTGTGTTTCAGGCAGGTTAAAACCAATGTATGATGTGTGAGTCAGTGTGTGTGTGTGTGTGTTTCTTTCTACATGCAGGATCGTTTATAAAGTACGCTAGCTCATTGCACAGTTTCAGCTTCAGCAGTCCGTTTCCTCTTTCTGCGTTTTTCCCAAAGTGTGATTCAGTATTGAACATGGAATATGATTCACTGCACAGGGCTGAAGAGGCTCTTTCACACACCTACACACAAACATGCATACATTGAGGTAATGTACAGGAAGCAATGAGTCATTTTATAGCACCATGGTGCACAGTGCTACAGCAACCTCAACACACACACACACACACACACACACACACACCTGATCCCGGCTCTGAAACTCGAGTCCACAAAGCTGCACTTGTATTCGTGGTGTGTCGAGGGAGCAGACCGACTATAGTGCTCTTACAGGTACAGCCGCGGTAATGAAGCAAGGCAAAGAAAGAAAGAAAAACTTGGTGTGTCCCTATTACGTATGAAATATAAACTACATAAAACATAAAAACATACTTGATGTTAGATACAGAAATGCTGAATATCAGCACGGCTCTGATAGGGTCGTAGGCATGAGGACGCAGATCGCGTACTGATGATATCACAGCCGTGCTGATATTCAGTACAACAGCATGACCTCGAGTGTGATATCGCTTTTATACAACAGCTCCAAAAACACCATTAAATCTGATTATAATTTGTTTCTTTATATAACCAGTTAGCGTTAAATCTAAAGCTAGTGCACTATGTAGGGTGTACACTCCCTTGTTCCACACTCCGAGTAGTGCCCTTGATCAGGGGTCAGAGAGGGATTTGGGAATCAGCCTCGTGTTAGACGCTAGTTAGCTTTGTAGCTAAGCGTTAGCCGTGAACAGAACGACACGGATGGTCCAGAGGCGATTCAGAAGGACTTAGAAGTGATTAGTGCAGAGACGTGAGGCGTGTTGTTTAAGACGACATAACGTTATCAGATGTGTGTTGATGCTGAAAGTGCTTCTGTGACTGGGTGTGAATGTGGGTGTGGTCAGGCAGCTGCTCTCTCCTCAGTACTGCGGACCGTACAGACCGACTCTCACCCACGCCGAGACACACAGTTAGTGTCATTAACCAGTGGACAACACCTGGGACACGCCCAGTCACAGTGTACATATAGTTACACCTCACAGTGCTGTTACTGTCTGTTATCAGCGCTCGTGAGATGCCTCTCTGTCTAACTTATTAATACAAAGAAATTATTTTGAATTGTACTTCTTTGGTGCTCAGACAAATTCACTCCCTGTTCGGTAATCGGAGAGAGAATCACAGATGAGAAATGGAAAAAGTCGATCAGATAAAGATGAAGTTTTGGCTTAAAACGACTCCAGCGTGTTAAAATTCACTTCTACCACGTCAGCGCTGTTATTTCAGCCAAAGTGACAATATGAACTAATCCCAGTAAAAATATTCACTTTATCTTCTCTAATTAATATCTATTGGTGCAGGTGTTTGTTTACATTGAGACAGTAGCGCATTAGTAGATTATTTTAAAGTAGATGATTGAATCCCACACATAACTGTTCATAACATCACTTTTACTCCACATTTAGATTCACTGATGGTGCAGATTAAACTTCAGCCAGAGATCTGAGGACTGCAGGAGATTCAGTAAATTCTGTACAGACAGTTTTGTGTGACGCTGCGACAAAATCAGACCGGACAGACATACAGAAATGTTTCTGGTCCTCCAGTGTATGAAACAAAGATATCATTGAAAGAGTTCCGACTAACGTACAGACAAAACCTCTCATATATTTATACAGATTACAAATCAGAAGGTGAAGATATGCAAGAAACACTTTAAAAGCTGATCATTTACACACACTGTGTTGTGGAGATGTCGTGTGTCCTGCAACACGGAGGAGCGGGTCAGTGTAAGCCGAAACCCAAGTCGACAAACTGGTATCTGGTGTGTGTGTGTGTGTGTGTGTGTGTGTGTGTGTGTGTGTGTGTGTGTGTGTGTGTTTGGTGTTGCCATTTGTTTTATCACCTGCCCCCCAGTTGGCCTTTCTTTTCCACACACACACACACAGTGTTCCTCAGCTCACCCTACTGCAGGGTTTCTCTGTTCCTTTAATAGCTCATTTATAATCCCACTGTTTCTGTGTGAGAACATTTGGGTTTGACACATTTCTGTGGTCTCACACACACACACACACACACACACACACACACACACACACACACACACACACACACTTAAGTAGTGCATTTATCCTGCTTGAATTTCCCACACTTTTTCATTCAGCCGTTCATCTTTTCTTAACACACACACGGTGAGAATGACAAAAAAATCTTCACACACACACAGACAAATAGAGAGAGAAAATAAAGAGCAGATGGATAGAGAGAAGGAGAGAAAAGCAGAGCGGATTCTGGATGTTCTCAATCTTCTAGATGCTGAGTGGACAGATAATAAGCTCACGGTGAGGTCGTGTTACACCAAACACACACACACACACACACACAAA
>JAAGKR010006882.1:37500-40324 GCA_011419295.1 Clarias macrocephalus
AAAATAAATAATAATAATAATAAAATAATGAATAACCAGATACAAGCCAACTCCTCAGAATTTATTCATTTATTTATTGTCAAAAGAAAACTCACAAGCTCACACAAGCTCTCATTTACACTGTGTTATGAATTATGAAAAACACATCGAATCTGAATCAAAACAAATGCAAAACATAAACCAAATGAAATGTGTTTCAAAACTCTGTTATTGTGTACAGAGCAAGAGGAAATTTCACCATTTACACAGGAACATAAAAACTATTAAAAGAGGAAGTGGACATTACACACACGGAGCAGATCTAGTGCTGGCTCATATTATTAGTTTATTTCTGTCTCAGCTGGCGCTAATCTCTAATCTTTACTTAACTTTTCTTTACCAAATTCTTTTACTGATTGCAATTGCAATTTAAAATAAGAATAATCACATCTACTCATTATATCTCTCTTCACTCTAATCATATGACTTACATTTAGCAAACCCGACCCCAGGTCCTGGAGTACCTCTGCCCTGTCCTGCTCTGTCCTGTCCTGCACTGTCCTGCTCTGTTCTGTCCTGTCCTGTCCTGCTCTGTACTGCCCTGTCCTGTCCAGCCCTCCCCTGTCCTGTTCTGTCGTGCACTGTCCTGTTCTGTCCTGCCCTGTCCTATTCTGTCCTGCCCTGCCCTGTCCTGCTCTGTCCTGTCCTGCCCTGTCCTGCCCTGTCCTGCTCTGTCCTGTCCTACTCTGTCCTGTCCTGCTCTGCTCTATCCTGTCCTGCTCTGTCCTGCTCTGTCCTGTCCTACTCTGTCCTGTCCTGCTCTGCTCTATCCTGTCCTGCTCTGTCCTGTCCTACTCTGTCCTGTCCTGCTCTGCTCTATCCTGTCCTGCTCTGTCCTGTCCTGCTCTGTCCTGTCCTGCTCTGTCCTGTACTGTCCTGCTCTGTCCTGTCCTGTCCTACTCTGTCCTGTCCTGTCCTGCTCTGTCCTGTCCTGCCCTGCAGGTTTCAGTGGTTTCCAGCACAGATTTAACTAATCAGTTAATTAACAGCCTTTCCTTAATTGCAGTGCGTGAAGAGAGAGAGAGAAGATAAAACTCTTAGATCATTATTTTATGTCTATCACAGGACTGTCCAGCGAGCCATTACACCGTATTTGATTTGAAAACCCCCCCAAAACTTGATTTAGTCCTGAGTTCAGTAAATGCCATGCAGTGAGCTGTTGCTACTCGAGCACTCATGACAACTTAACAATGTTAAAATGTTAAACTAACTTGGTGTCAGGAACCAAAAGTGTGAATCTGTGTTGTGTAAAAATTTTCTATTTTGTGAAAATGTAAAAAAAGTAAAAATAGGAATTTGTAGTTTTAAAGTTAGAAGTTTAAAGTTCTAATTTTGAGTCAATTTCCAAAACAACATTTTCAAGAAATAATTACAAGCTACATATTATGATTTGTGGATGAGCATTTCTACATACGTTATAAGAAGAAGTAACTGGTGGAATAGATTATTTTAATAATAGTTATATAATGAAAAATAAAGTTATTAATTACTTATTTAACTATGAACAAGGTTTATTCAAAATATTTACTATAAATAAATAAATGATGAAAGAAAGAATAATAAAAAATTATAAATTGAATAATAATACTAATTTCTCATAAACAAACATGAATTTAGTAGATTAAATATGTTTTTCTAAATAAATTAGTGATGTAATATTAATTGCTTGTTTAATTTAGAAGAATTTCAGTTAATTCTCCACAAAAATCAAAGCAGAAGTGGCATCAGAACCACACACACACACACACACACACACACACACACACACACGCAGAGCTTACTAAACCTCAGCCTCATTACATCTCTGGGTTTATGCAGAGTTTCTCTAATCTGAGCCGAACACAGCAGGACTTTTCAGAAGTGAGATTATCTCCTGACTGTAAATCCTGAGTGTAAAATCAATTCTTCATGTCCAGAACAAGACAGATTATAAATCACATTAAAGGGCCAAACTCAGCCGCGGGAAAGTCGAGGCTCCTCAGGGAGCTTCATCATTGAGAGCCAACTTGTCTCGAGTGAACAAGAAGAAAAAGTAGATTTGAATCCCTCTGGGCCGTCGTGTCGTCAATCAGAGTGTTAAATCTGTTGTTCCTCGTGTTTGTGTCTCATTAGTGCAGCTGGGTTAACCTCTGACCTCTGAACTTTCACTTCGCCTAACGGGGAAACCCATAGACATCAATATCTAGACTCGGCCTTCGTCACGTTCCTGTGAAACGTTGTTGTGTGCCATGTTGGTGCTGGCTAACACACACACTCAAACACCGTACTGTGATATACGGAGCTATTAATAGATGAATATATCCTACTTTATTAATCCAGCACACTCACCCCGTGCTCTGTACACTGGGTCATATCCTTATGATTTAAATACATTCATTAAATCTAGAATATAGACAGTGAATGATTTTCTACCAGGGAAGTGTGAACCTGACGCTCGCACACACTTCCTCTCCTGACGTGACTTTACAGGAATGACTCGGGGGAGAGAGTTTCATCATTTAGTCTGAAAAACTCCCGAAGTCACAATCCTGCTGTGTGTAATGTCCTCTAACACACACACACACACACACACACACACACACACATACACACACACACACACACACATATGCACATATGCACACACACACACACCCACACACATGCACACACACACACATATGCACACACACACACACACACACACATATGCACACACACACACACACACACAAGCACACACACACACACACACACACATAAATATGTGCCTCATAGAAACTAATCTTGTAACACTTTCAAAGGT
>JAAGKR010006883.1:0-40323 GCA_011419295.1 Clarias macrocephalus
AGGCGGGGTACACAACAGGACAGGGTGCCAGTCCATCACAGGGCGCACATCCACACATCTGGGAATGCCTCGAGGAACCTGGAGGAAACCCACCAAGCACGGCGAGAACATGCAAACTCAACACACACACAGACCCAAGGCGTGAATCGAACCCTCAACCGCAGAGGTGTGACGCCGCACCGCTAATCACTACACCACCGTGCTGCCTTAAATAAGGGATAATTAAAGAGATATATTTGAAACATAATTTGCTACTGGCGATGACGCTGTTACTATTTGTGCACAACTCAGTAACCCTTTCAGGATATACAATACCGCAGCAACAAAAGTAGCTCAGCGTTTCATTTATTTTTTTTTTCATTCAGGGAGTGAATTCAAATCTTGCACACAGCATGTGAAATAATAATAATAATAATAATAATAAACTTCCTTTAAGTGATTTATACAGACACTGTATATATATATATATATATATATATATATATTGTTAACTCTAAAACACTAGACGGTGACTATACAGTTTGCTGTGTGAGAAAGAATATCACCATGTACAGAATATCACTCGTTAGCTTTAGCTGCCTAGCATATCCAGTTTCTAACCTCCCCTGCAGAACACACCGGACCTGTAAATGATGTCATTCTGACCAACAGATTGTTTTGCTTAGGATGGATGGCTGAATTCTTTTTGAAATAAACTTGTTCATCTGGCTTTTCAAACCTGTAGAAATTCCATATTTCTGAAGTGATAATTGAATCTCTTGCTACACGTCCTCAGAGCTGGGCTCTTTTCAATTAACCAAATAATGGAGAGAATCGCCCAGCCCTAGATAAAACTGGAACTGTATTTACTCAGATCACAACACACAGTGAAACAAACATCCTGTACCAACCGGCACAAATTTGAATACACATACTGTTACACCCTTAACGTAGACATCTCGAGGTTAATTAAGGGAGTCGTTATAGAAAAATGACCAAGAAAAGGATAGAAATTTGCCTGGATACTCACAGTTCTGTCATTTTACCGAAACATGTTTGTTTTAGAAGTATAAACTTTAGATATGCATGGAAGTCAAAAGCTATTAACACTCTGGCTGTACATTTTTTTTTATTAAATTAAAAGACAAATACATAATTTTCTACATAATCTTCTTGCTTTTCATTACACTTAGTTTTTCTGTCACCAAGCTTTCGTATTCCCTTATTTAAAAAAACATTATAATAATAATTATGTTTGCAAGCCATGAATGCACCGCTGTCTTCCCTGCTTCATCAGAAGTGAATCTTGGTCCTCATGGGGCTGCTTTCAGGGGAAAGTCAGACAGAGCAGAATGAGGACTAGATAGATGATGCTTGAACACCCCAAAACAAAGTTTTTGCAGAGTGTCAACAGAGTGTGTGGACGTTCATCGTCATGCAAGAGCACGACGCCCTCGGATAGCTGTCCTATCTCACTGTAACGAGCACTGTTGATTTGTTGAACCTTTTTCCTGATAATGTTCCTGTATACAGTGGAACCTCGGATTGCGAGTAACGTGGTTTACGAGTGTTCCGCAAACCGAGCAAAGATTTTTAATAAATTTTTTTATCGGAAACCGAGCAAGTATTCGTTTACAAGTGCCGAGGATCATGTATCACGCATACGACTCTTATTTTGACACCGAGCGGCAAGTGATCACAACTGAGCAAATGATTTTTCTCTCTCTTGTGCTGCGGAATTTTGGGTAATCGTCTCCCCTGCTGCGTCTTAGTGCTCGTCTCTTACTGGTATAATCAACATCTCCCTCTCCCTTCTGTGTATGTGCGCGTAATTTGACACTGTGCCCCACACACGCCGACACACACACTTTACTCACATGTGTGCGCGCGCGTAATTTGACACCCACACACACACACACACACGCTTTATTTACACAGAAAACTCAGCTCTGTCGCAATTCTTTTTAAAGGTAAGGTGCTGATTCATTTGTTATTTAAAATTTTTTTACTTTACAGCAGTGATTCCGTTAGTATGCTCACGCGAGTATCATTCGAGAGAATTATTTTTTTTCCCCGTTAAAACAGTGTTTGCATTGTGTATGTTAGTTGTGAAACTTAAAAAGCGAGGTGTGGGGAGGGAGGAGGTGCTTTACTGTTTAAGACGAGGCGAGGGTCTAATTCCCACACACACACACACACACACACACACACACACACACACTGGATTTATTTGTACTTTTTTAAAATGTTAAGTGCAGGTTAATTTGTTTTATTTTTACTTTATATATTGTATTAATTATTTTTATGTATATTTTTTGGGGGGCTGTAGAACGAATAATATGAGTTTTCATTATTTCTTATGGGGAAATTCTATTTGGTTTACGAGTGTTTTTGGAATACGAGCCTGCTTCCGGAACGAATTATGCTCGTAATCCAAGGTTCCACTGTATTCTCATGAGATGCCCAGAAAACTTTAAGAATTGATCATTTTTCCAGCGGATGGTTGACTTTTGAACAATTGACGATGTTTCCGTTCCATACGTATCGGTCTAAATTTTGATTGCAGATATCCAAGCACTTCTGTTTACATTTTGTCTTGATTTGGTACTGAAGGAACACATTCACCTGCACAGCAGTGACTGGGGAGACTGTAGCCTTAAACAGGAAAGCGCTGATTAAAACATGTTTTAATA
Organism: Clarias macrocephalus; assembly: GCA_011419295.1. Lineage (NCBI taxonomy): Eukaryota > Metazoa > Chordata > Actinopteri > Siluriformes > Clariidae > Clarias > Clarias macrocephalus. The sequence goes on from JAAGKR010006883.1 coordinate 2,673, forward strand.
TTTATATCAATTTTGACTAACCATTGGCAGCAACATTGGAGAAGAGTTCTCCCTCTCACCTGTTCTTTTCATCGGCCTTAATATCAATACTCAGCATGAATATTGCGTGATGCAATTTGAAACGAACGCTGAAGTGAAATTAGCAACACTCACAATGTTGTTATGATAACAACACAAAATGGTGGGCGCTAATATGCGCATGAATTTGGTTTGAATTCTATGTAATGTACGTGTAAACCGGACTTACTAAAAACTGTTCTGAATTCATTTAAATTTATGTTTATACTCTTTTATTATTTTTTTTTTACCAGAATAAAGTACATTGTGTGTATGTATGTATGTGTGTGTGCGTGTGTGTTTGTTTGTTTGTGTGTGTGTGGTCATCTCACGTCTCTGCTTATCTTATCCACCTTGACTGACAGGAGCAGATGGTAGTACTCACCTGCAATCACTGATGCAGTGTGTGTGTTTGTGTGTGAGTGTGTGTGTGGGATACGTGGGTGTTGGCCAGATGGGCTGTGTGAGGAACCCACTGAGCACCGGTGTATCATCCATTAATGTTAATCATTGTGAAAATGTTTGCATATGCAGGGTATGCTAATGACTCTTCGCTGAAGTGCGCCGGAGACAAGACTCGAGCGCCTTTTTACAGCGATCATATGTTTACATAATCATCTCTCTCCTGCTCTCAGTCGCACTTTGCAAGCCTAAGTGCCTGTTTCTTTCTAATTGGCTGGATTGTGCCGTGTGCGGGAGGATAGTCTCTCGATTTAGTAAATGCCGTCAGGTTGAGTGAGTGAGTGTGAGAGTGTGGAGATAGCGACGTTATCTTCGAGAGGTGGTGGGAATCCCAGGGTGTGAAAATTCTTCAGGAATCACAGCAGAGAAGGGAAGTAAGCATGAGAGGGCTGGATTAGGGTCGAGCTCGGGTCAGGATTGGAAGACACACACACACACACACACACACACTCACACTCCAGCTGGTGTTATTGCTCCATTTTAGCACCTCCTCACCAGCTGATTTTTTTAGGGTGTTTTTATTTTAGGGTCCTGGAATCGTTTCACAGGACACTTGACCACGAACTCTCATTCATTTTGATCAGTGAGAACACAATCGTTCCAGGCTTGGAATCTGAACAGATAGAATCGGATATGGATGCCAGTCGTATCTAGGGTTGGGTACCGAAAACCGCTGCCAATACGGAACCGGTATATATATGTACCGGACCGAAAAAGAACGCGAATTTCGGTGCCTCATTTCGGTGCCACTTAAATGCCTGAACTGTCGATTGTCTGGGGCTATGATGGCACAGCTGTAATAAGCATTAGATACATCAACACACATGACCACTAGTAAAATTTAAATACTGCATTGGTATGTCAGGGGTGATGGGAAAAATTAATTATTTCCTTAATTAGAAAAATCTTGAGGACTTCGGAAAGCTTTGATAATATAAATCCAAAACATGGTTGCAGTAATGTTACTGTCCATTTTATTTATCTAGATTAAACGTTTATTAGATTAGATAAAAAAATTTAAAGCACAAATCATCAGGAAATGAGACCATCCAAGATGCGCGTGAATGCAGCAACTAATACCCCTTTCTCACCTACGCGGTTTGACTCCCGGTGAGATGCGGTTGCTCGCCGACGTTCCGCGAAGTTCTGCACGGTCGGCAAGCTTAAACTTGTTTAATTAATTGAAAGATGGAAACGTACTCACAGCGCCAAAACTCGCGGTAAATCATGATGAACCATACTTACGGCCACCGCACGAAACCGCCTAGATGAGATGGGGGTATAATAACGTTACACTCGCTCTGACGGCAGCAGGTGATCTACCGCTATCTTAACTTGCTAAATTAAACAACTTTTGTTAAAATGCTGAAAACTAAACGGTCGAAAGTGTGGCTATATTTCACAAGAAAGGATTTCGACACCGCGACGTACTGCAAATGTTTTACAGCAGTTGCGTGTAAAGGGGGAAACACGTCAAATCTAATGAAACATTTGAGGGCACATGGAATAAACTTAAAAGCGGAGGGAGCTGGCACTATTGGTGTGGACGACCCCAGCCCCAGTCATACTAACCATAGCAAAAAGAAGTCCAGCGATTATAATGACGACAGCATCCTTTCCGCAGGTTAGCAGTAGGCTAATGTAATGTTAATTGCAAAATGCAAATCTTGCAGTCATGTAGCCTGGTGGTGGGGAAAAGAGGACAGTTTTCCCATAATGTCTGCACTTTCAAACACATACCTTTGTGTGCAGGCCTCATCTACACCATCTGAGAGGGTTTTTTTTTCCTGTGCAGGGCGTGCAATAAGTCAGGAAAGGTGTCTTATTTTGCCAGAAAAGGCAAATATGGTGATATTTCTGCAAAAGAATTGCTAAAATTTGAAGTGGTTTAGTTATTGTAGTTGGGTTAGGTGGCTTATGTTTTGTTGTTGTTTTTTGTATTTACTTATATATTCATAGATGCTTAAAACTTTGAATATATTGTTCAATTTTCAGCATTAAATTTTTTGTTCAATAAAAATTTATTCTTGAGTCATCCACCATCATTTTGTGGCTTTTGCAAAGTTTTGGTTCAGGCACCTTTTTGGCACCGGTACTGGTTTAAAAGTATCGATTTAGCACCGGTATCGAAAAAAAAAAAAAAAAAAAACCGATACCCAACCCTAGTCGTATCAGAACACAGAAGTAGCTCATCCAGTAGGAAGTCACGCGAAAGTGTTTACTCTTGACATTTTTTTTTCCAAAATATGAATAATATCAGAAGGTTAACGTCTCACTCATCATCTATACTGCTTTATACTTTATTCAGAATCACGGGGGATAAATTTGACGCTCTCGCCGCTCTGCCGCCGACGCCTGTCGCCGCTCTTCGCCGTTCTGACGTAGACCGAATACCTTTCTTGTATTTAAAGGGGCCGCAAAGCAATCAAGCTTGTTGATCGTGTGGAGACTGACCAAAATGGGGAAGAAAACAAGAAATTGATTGATAGAAAGAACTGTATTGTAGAAATAAACAAACTATAAGCCATCTGTATGGTGTGGCTTCTGTTCATTGTGAATTGCTAGTCTAATAATTTTTTTTAATTATTATATTATATTTCTTCTTATTATAACATTATTAGAATCACTTACTAGACTTTGTCTTTAATTAAAATAATATTAATAATTAATAAACACCCACTACCGCAATAATCAACCTCTCCTCCATTTCGCTTGGGAACCAATGTAGCCGGAACAAAAGTTACAGGACTGCTTTCCTCGGAATTCTCTCAAGCGGAGGACTTTTACTTTTAATGCCCAACCGCATCATAGATCATTACCCTAAACTTGATCTGATTTCAACTCCCTTCGCCGCTCTTGCTGTGCCGCCCTTCGCCGTGCCGCCCTTCGCCGCGCCGCCCTTCGCCGTCGGCTTACATTGAAAATGAATGTCTTCCGGCCGCTTTGACACTCTCGCCGCGTGCGGTGTGAACACACGGTTAGAGGTAGCCAGGAGGTAGGGTACATCCTGGACAGGGTTCCAATCCATCGCATGGCACACATACACTCACACACTGCGGGCAATTTGGGAACGCCAGTCAGCCTAACCTGCATGTCTTTTGACTGTGGGAGGAAACCGGAGTACTCTAAGAACATGCAAACTCCACGCACACAAACCCGAGGTGGGAATCGAACCCGGAACCTGGAGGTGTAAGGCGACCGTGCTAAGCCACCGTGTCACCAAACCTGAATGACACAGCTATTGTCCTATGAAAAGTCACGTATCACGTTTACGCTATTAGAGCCTGCTTTGTTTGTTTGTCTGTCTGAATCATTCCTTCCGTCCGATCTATAAACAGGTCTGGAGCAATGCCCGTGATGTCTGGCTGCTGTTCAAGGTGAGGGAAGATGAATGACGCAGGCTCACATGAAACGGCTGCTGTAATAATGATCACCCTTCGTTTTGGTATGTATACACACACACACACACACAAATTCATCTCTTTATTAGTCCACTAAAGTGTGTCTATTCATTCAAAAAGGTTGTATAGACGAGGGGTTAGAGGGGGACAATGTGTGTGAGGGCTAAACAGCTCAGTGTCGCTATAGAGTGTCAAAAAGTGACACCCTCTCAGTACTCCATTTACAATGCCAGTGTCACACACGCTATTCGCTTTTATGGAGCCGTCACTCAAATATGACACCGTCATTCACTAACAAGGCCACGGCTCATTAGTGACCCTGAAAGCAACACTAGCATATGATCATGGCTCTGGGATCTTGGTTTAGAATGTGTGATGGTTCAGATCTTTTCAGAATTATAAGCCAACAATGCAGGACTTGAGAGGTTGGATTTGAAATAACATTTCAATCAAAAAAAAAAAAAAAGGCAGTATGACATTGTTTCCTGCCATCCCAAAAGCAATACTACAAATATTTGAATTAGACACCAGCCAACCTCAAATATCACCCCGCCCCCGTTATTCTGATCTGCCAGCTCTGATATAGTATGGTACAGGCTCCGACATTCAATGACGCAATAATAATTGTCATTCCTACACTGCAAAAAAAATAAAAAAATAGCAAGTGAAGAACCTTGAATAAAAAAAAGTTTCCCATTAAAATCTAAATGTTTAAGTCAGTGTGCTGATGACAGAACACATATATGAGAGTGAAAACTTTCTTTATTTCTTTATAGAATCCCCTGCTACACTGATGCACTTATCCCAGTGTTCCACTAGTGCTTGGATACCATCATGTTTTCTCAGTACACTGCAGTAATGCTCAGACTGCCTGCTTCATGTCTGAAACGCTGGACTCCCTGGAGCTCCTTTAATGTCCCAAACATGTGGAAATGGCTTGGAGTGAGGTCAGGACTGTAATGGGGATGTGCCAATAACTCCCAGCTGACTTCCTGTAATGTGCAAGTGGTGCTGCTGAAGGATTGTGTGTACAGTTCCAAATGTGTCTCTTTCGCAAGTTAACAACAAGTTATCTGTTATCATTCACCGACATAGGGCCTTCTTTTAAACCTTTGAACCATTAAAATATTTTACTGCGGCTAAGATCCTCATCACCGTACTGTGCATGAGGTCGTCCATACATGTCAATCGGTTTCATTCACCACTAATAAAGTAATAACGAGTCCCGGAGGTAAGTAAGAAACCATTAAATCTATTTCTAGAAGTATTTACCAACTTCAACTTTAAAATGGTTTTATTCTCCCAGGAGGAACAGCCTTAGCTAACTTATTACAAAAAAACTTATTATTCCTACACTTTATCCGTTTATGGATAAGTTTTTGTCTGTAAAACAGGTTATTTGTGATGGTGCTCCTCTAGATGGTTTTGGGAATTTTGTTTTGAATGTGTTTTTCTATGTTGATTCCCAGTCTGTCTTTTTTTTTTTCACATTAGGGCCACGGGATCATTTCAGAGAAAATTTGGACCCAGAGTCTGGTTCATTTTGATCAGTGAATACACAACCATTCCATGCTTGGGAACCGTGCCCGAGTCTGCTGGAAAGGCCACGGATTGAATCAGATATGGAATCCAATCATACCTAAAAACGGAAGTAGATTGCTTTTTAGATGTGTCCGCATAGCATGCGACAGTCTCATCCCTTGACCTACCCAGCCAAGCCATAGCTGATAAAGTAGGAAGGCACGATAGAGTGTTACTTTGGACATTTTTTTCCTGGAATATCAATAATATTAGCACGATGAGATTAACTTCCTTATTCTCTTCTTCTCTTGCGTTTGGTTTTGCTTCTTGATTTGTGTTCTTTATTAAGTGCCAAGATATGTAATTTTTTTGTGTTCATTGTTGTTCCGCATGCCTTCATTTGTTTAAGCTATTCTAAGTTCTTGTCCTTTTTGCTTCTTTGTGGATATACTTGTTAAGCCTCGGTCCTTATAAAAGCTATGTCTGCATTTCCATCCTGACCCTCAACCATACCTAACATTAGATCCTGTTATAACTTACTGTAGGTTATAACAGCTATAAACAGCCTCTATATTTTTTCCCTTTTGAAGTTATTAAATAAGACAAAAATGCAACTTGGCATGATAGTAAGATTCGCAAAGCTATCTATGCCAGAAACTTGACATCTGACTGTAAGTTCTGTAAGTTCTTTAAGACTGTAAGTTCGCTCTTTACAAAAACCTCATGTTCCTAATTTACAAGAAAACTTCACATTTTGTGGTAAGTTGTTACTATAGAAAAAAAAAATATATATATATATATATATATATATATATATATATATATAGTACAGACCCAAAGTTTGGACACACCTTCTCATTCAAAGAGTTTTCTTTATTTTCATGACTATGAAAATTGTAGATTCACACTGAAGGCATCAAAACTATGAATGAACACATGTGGAATTATATACATAACAAAAAAAGTGTGAAAGAACTGAAAATATGTCATATTCTAGGTTCTTCAAAGTAGCCACCTTTTGCTTTGATTACTGCTTTGCACACTCTTGGCATTCTCTTGATGAGCTTCAAGAGGTAGTCACCTGAAATGGTTTTCACTTCACAGGTGTGCCCTGTCAGGTTTAATAAGTGGGATTTCTTGCCTTATAAATGGGTTTGGGACCATCAGTTGTGCTGTGCAGAAGTCAGGTGGATACACAGCTGATAGTCCTACTGAATAGACTGTTAGAATTTGGCAAGGAAAAATCTGCTAAGTGAAGAAAAAAACGAGTGGCCATCATTACTTTAAGAAATGAAGGTCAGTCAGTCTGAAAAATTGGGAAAACTTTGAAAGTGTCACCAAGTACAGTCACAAAAACCATCAAGCGCTACAAAGAAACTGGCTCACATGCGGACCGCCCCAGGAAAGGAAGACCGAGAGTCGCCTCTGCTGCGGAGGATAAGTTCATCCGAGTCACCAGCCTCAGAAATCGCAGGTTAACGGCAGCTCAGATCAGAGAGCAGGTCAATGGCACACAGAGTTCTAGCAGCAGACACGTCTCTAGAACAACTGTTAAGAGGAGACTGTGTGAATCAGGCCTTCATTGTAGAAGATCTGCTAGGAAACCACTGCTAAGGACAGGCAACAAGCAGAAGAGACATGTTTGGGCTAAAGAACACAAGGAATGGACATTAGACCAGTGGAATACTGTGCTTTGTTCTGATGAGTCCAAATTTGAGATCTTTGGTTCCAACCACCGTGTCTTTGTGCGACGCAGAAAAGGTGAACGGATGGACTCTACATGCCTGGTTCCCACCGTGAAGCATGGAGGAGGAGGTGTGATGGTGTGGGGGTGCTTTGCTGGTGACACTGTTGGGGATTTATTCAAAATTGAAGGCATACTGAACCAGCATGGCTACCACAGCATCTTGCAGCGACATGCTATTCCATCCGGATTGCGTTTAGTTGGACCATCATTTATTTTTCAACAGGACAACGACCCCAAACACACCAAGGGCTATTTGACCAAGAAGGAGAGTGATGGGGTGCTGCGCCAGATGACCTGGCCTCCACAGTCACCGGACCTGAACCCAATCGAGATGGTTTGGGGCGAGCTGGACCGCAGAGTGAAGGCAAAAGGACCAACAAGTGCTAAGCATCTCTGGGAAGTCCTTCAAGACTGTTGGAAGACCATTTCAGGTGACTACCTCTTGAAGCTCCTCAAGAGAATAGCAAGAGTGTGCAAAGCAGTAATCAAAGCAAAAGGTGGCTACTTTGAAGAACCTAGAATATGTCATATTTTCAGTTGTTCTACACTTTTTTGTTATGTATATGATTCCACATGTGTTAATTCATAGTTTTGATGCCTTCAGTGTGAATTTACAATTTTCATAGTCATGAAAATAAAGAAAACTCTTTGAATGAGAAGGTGTGTCCAAACTTTTGGTCTGTACTGTATATATATAATCAGAACTTGCTATTTGTGTGAAGCCGCTACGACTGCTGTTACAAAAATAATCAACACCTTTAGAGATACAGAATTCAACAATGCCTGAACTATGCATTGTGTGATCACTAGTAACCCAAGGCTAAACAGGTTAACACACTAATAGCGTTATAGTAAGTCAACAAAAATGTAGAGTTTAGCTTACAATAAAGGTCATGTTTTCATAACTAAATGTATGTCTATTGTAAAGGCAAACAACAAACTAGTCACAGTTCCTGTTTGGGTTTGGCAAATCATGCAAGAGCGTTCAGGCACCAGTTCTTAATTGTTCTAGGATTTTATAACGTTGGATATAGCATTGTAATTGACTTTCCAGAAGAATCCTCATACAGCATCTATAGAGAAGATGCCACCACATCTGATTAACACACCTTAGCAGCCCACACCTGCAGTACCACGTTCATTTATTAACTAATATGCATGTTTTTTTATTATTGTTATTGTCTATCCCCCCCACCCACCCCCCAAAAAACAAGATATTTAAGGTTAGTGAAGTAAGATTGTTCAATCATTAACAATACAGTGTCCCCTTCCTCTCAGCAGCATTTCACAACAAAATTGTGACCATCTTAAAGTCGTCTGTCTATCACTCAGGCTTAATACGCCAAATCTTCAGGAAACCATGACAAAGCCCAAACGTCTTCTTTCTATCTCTGGATGCTCATCTGAATTAATTCAAACTGTCATATTCTCAAATGTGATTGTGATCGCGATCTACACATGAGATTCACGTTGGTGTGATTAGCCGGGAATCTTTAATTACTTCTCATTTTGGCAGGTCGACCTCATGCCTCAGGACAAGGACAAGCTTTTCCAAAATGCTTAAAAGGCTAACAGTAAATAAAGCTAAGTCTAGCAGGGATCAGGTAGCATGATGATCGAATAAGTCATTCTTATCCAGTTTGTGTTGTGAGTAGACCTTGTCATTAATGCTATAATGTAGTTCATTTAGTTCTTGGTTTTTCAGGGGTTTCAGGAATTTCAAACCAGGAAGCACCAATTTAAAAAAAAAAGTTCACTCTATATTTTCCTCAGCCACACGCACCGAGAAAAAAAGATGCTTTGGTGAAACACGACTGCATTTCATAGCAGAAAGGGCATCCAATCATCAGCGAAGAAAAACTACCAGCTGGGCAAAGATGCAGCTGTTGTGATTGAAGTAAGTGTGTTTCTCATGGTCTTTAACAGTCTTTGTAATTGAAAGTTTTGTTTGCAACAAAATCCCTAATCATTTTTCTTATTCCAAATTACTGTCAGTGACTCTATACAAAAACACAATCAATCAAAGAATAAGTTTGGCATTTAAAAAAAAAAGAAAAGAAAGCTCATCCAACATGCTATTACTATTAAAGTGGTCATTTACATGGACACAAACACAACTGCAGGCTGATTCATCCATTTTAACCAAACGGTGGGAGGTGGATTTATAGCATTTTGCAAAATAGTACAAAATTCACACAGGTATATATATATAAAAAAGTGGACAAAATATTTTTGCTATTTGGGCCTTTTAACACCCTTGTCATGGACTAAGAAACCACATGCAAAATATTCTTTATCACTTTATGATATATATCCCTTATGTATCTTCTTGAAAAACACTTCTTTTTCTCAATGCTGCCAGAATGGATTTATCTCATTGTGCAGGAAATTTAAATTGGTTTAATTGGTTGCAGCTTCAGTTGTCCATTTCAGACCTTGTCCCATCCTGTGTTCCAGTTCACATGCCACTTGTAGGCGCATTTTGCGGTGGGCACGCGTCAGCATGGGCACCCTGACTGGTCTGCAGCTGTGCAGCCCCATTAACAATTACCTCTGATGGAGTGTGTATTCTGACACCTTTCTATTTCAACCAGCATAAAATTTTGCCCCAGTAGCTCTTCTGTTCTATCAGACTACATGGGCCAGCCTTCGCTCTCCGCATGCATCAGTTTTATGTTGTGCTTATGCTAGTGTTTCATGGTGGCCTGTCAGTTTAAAAATAAAGAACGATTTCCTCGTCCTTTTTCACCTCCAGCTCAAGCCCACGGAGGATATCGCTTAATCAAGGTGATATCAGGCACCGTCGCTCTGCGCCACTACTAACCTCCAGACTATCAGCCGTCTATCAGAACAAGACAAACAAGTATACACCCACTCCCACTCCTACCCACACACATAAACTAACAGCAAATAAATATGCATTCCAGGAGCACAAAACACATCCTGCCAGCACCGTGGCCATCATTTATGTGCGATATGTTTTGAAGGAAGCACGCATGGTTAGGGTGATTATGTGTGATGTGCACACACACATGTGCACACACGAACAGATTGAACCACTTTAGGTTTTAGTGTGAGTGTGGCTAAGATGGACGAGGAGAGAAACAAAAGGCTATTTAATGACACTGGCATTTGAAAAGGAGAGTGGAGACTGAGAGTTTAGTCTCACACTGTGCTGCAGACAGATTGGGTGATGGATATAACTTATCAATCACACCTTACAGTGTGTCAGGGCATCACTCAGGGATTTAAAGACATCTGTATGAGCATCGTGTGTGTGTGTATAAAGGAGGCCTCGGGGCTTTGTCAGGAAAGTTGGAGAGGATTGTGAAAGATCTTTGAAGTACCTCCAATGGTGTTGGAGCCAAATTTATACATTTGTAGTGACTCCCAGTATTAATCTGATTTGGGGTCCGTGATAAACTGGACTTTTTATTAGAGAACTTCAGATTTTTCATGAATGATGTTGCATGTGGGAGATTTTGACCATCAAAGCTACATCTACTATTAACTACTGTTAATAATGAATAAAATAGTTCTGATTGTTAGGGTGTATTTTGTTCTATCTGATTCAGAATATATATCAATGAATGAAGAGGTATCCCAGCAGGATTTTTTTATTCCTCAAAATGTCGTGGACTTGGTGATGTTACAAATGTTGGGACAACGTTGGTATTAAGATGCTTTTAAAAGATCAAATTTCTTTCATGAAATAATGAACACTCATGGCATGACGATGGGATACAGTTGAACAAATGACTGTAACACAATGCTGCAAAATAATGTTAATACCAAACCGACTCAAATTCCAGTTGCTGCTGTGACAGCACTGCTGCATGCTTACCACTGGACAACTAGGGAACAAGCTGGTCCTCAGTCATTACAACTTGAAGAAAAAAATGAATAAAAGCATTTTACAGCAGTATCGAATTGGAAAGTGGCGAAAAAGGGGTTTCACAAGAGATTTTTTGTCAAAGCGGACATGATGCAGTTTGGATGCTGTGCAAACATCATATTACAGTAGAGTAATTTGAAAGCCAAGATGCACATCACTGTGATATTTCCTAATAATGAAACCGGAAGGTACTGTAATATAACACTACTAAGAAAAGTGTGACCTGACCTACACACGCGCTATGTTCATCCAATCAACATTCCAAAGCCTATTTGAAACTTCAGAAAATGGACATTCATTTGCATAAATGCCCCAAATAAAGGTAACAATTTGATTGTTTTGAGGTTCTTTTTGCAACATTGTGTTTGGATCATTCATTCAACAAAACAATTTCATCCAAATCTTTTTTACTTCATTTGTGTTATTTTATATATTTTCAGACCAAAACAGTAAAGAAAGTAAAGAGTATGTGTTTTGATATGCATAAAAAAGATTTGGTTAAACATGTACTGTATTTAGACACCCCATTAAAAAATGTTCTTATGCTCTTAACTGTTCCTGGTGTTGTTATAATGTTTTAATGACATTCTCTCTTTTTGTTTAATAATGACAATCAAGATAACATGAATGATTTGTTAGTTTAGGCAATGAAATTGTATACAACAATCAATATTTAGTATGAAGTCCTTTATACTTCCAAACCTATGCTGGGCATAGAGTCAAAATGACATCTGCAGTACTCTGATGTCACTCGCTCAACCCAGGCCTGCTTGATTTCTTCCTGAACATCATGTACAGAAGAGAGTTTCCTGACCACTATTTCCTTCTTAACCATTGTCCACCAGTTTCTTATTGGATTTAGAGTTTGGAGATGATCCAGGACATGGCTCCAGAAGCTGAACACCATTGACACATTAACAGTTTTTCACAAACTTATTAGTTAATTAATACTACTCTTTAGACAGATAGAACTAGAACTATCACCTGGTTCGTGAACAGGGAGAAGTATAATACATGGCATATATTGTCTGCATACTTTTGGCCACCTCTGTAAGACAATGCCACTGGTTGAAATTTTTACACAATATTGTATGTAGCCATGTTGGTGAAAGTGATGCAGATTAATGATAGGGAAAATAAGCGAGAAGTCAATAGTCATTTCAAAAGCAGCAGGTACAAGAAGAACAATAAGTCATCCATTAACTGTACCTGAATTATCCATGTTCCTACACCTCAGGTAAAACTCCTCTGCGAGAAAGAAAGCGCAGAGATTCATCCAAACACTTTTAGTGCAAAAACAAAACAACAACATTTAGAGAACGAAGGGTTGTCTAAGAAGGGTATAATTCTAGAAACACTATAACCACAGTGAAGCATGGTGGTGGGAGCATCATGATATGGAGCTGCTTTCCAACAATCCTGCGGTATTACCCATCACCGAAGGAAACACGAGTGGGGTGATGTGCTGGGGAGAATTTGGTCACATTGGTCAAGAATCTGGGAAGTATCGATTTCCAAAACGCAACATCTCAAGATGGAGGCCTCGTCTAGTCTTCCAAGAGGTCAGTTTTGAAATTGAGAGTCGGTCCGAAGGAGTCTTGTAACTTAAAGATGAATTGCCAGGAGGAATTGAACCCAAACTGAACCTGCAAAAATGTAACCATTTCTTATGAGAGATATCCAGGAGCTATAACTGCAAGCAACAGCACTGTAGCAAAGTACTACAGATGATCATTTTGGTGTCTAAATATTTAATTACTTATGAATACATGGATAGTTTTTGGCAAACAGCATTACTGGTCGATATATAATATGCGCTAGATGTACAGTACTATGCAAAAGTCCTAAGCCAGCCCTCATTTCTTCATACTTAGCTTCAAAAGCCATACTTTCTTGTATTTTTAATGTAGTCTTGAGGAATAGCTCTCCATGCTTCCTAAAGGACTTTTTTTCACGCTCTGTACCTGAGCAGTTTCATCGGGAATGTGTTTGTTGGATAAAGCACACAGTGATCTGTAAATTATTCATGCGTGAAACATTTCTAACGAAAGGCATGAACCAGGGAGAAACAGGTGCAGATGATGACAGATGATCAGGACGGTGATTAGTATACTGGTGATGCTGAATGCTGAGTGGTTGGAACAGACGAGAGGGGAAACGAGGTCGCTGCTGAGGTTTTTACATAAACAACCAATTCTTTTTATTTTAAATTACACAGTGAGATATTTGTTCCCATTTGTTTAATCCAATCTAAATAATTTAATTTGATATGATTATGGGTATGGGTCGAGACTTTTGCACATTACTCTATGTGAGATATAAGAGAATACTTATTTCCGCTCACTGTAATTGTAACGCTTTAAACGTTTTCAGGCTTACTATAACAAAACTAGATTTCACTTGTCGCTTCCCTCTCATCAGCCACACCACTTCAGCATTTGTGAGAGCATAATGCTACGCCATTGTGTCCCGAGTGTCCATTGTATCTCACACAAAGACGCGCGCACACACACAAGCAGGACATGCACACGCATACACACAGGTGATGTAGGCTTTCAAGTCTGTGTACAATAAATCCCTGGCTCTGAAAGTGCTCTCTCACTCTTTCCCACACACACACACACACACACACACACATAGTAAGAGCGCCTGCATGTCTCAAGTCTCCACGTCAGGAAACAACCATTGTTAGGCCGTGGCGTAGTGAGAGAGAGAGAGAGAAGGAGAAGAGGTACGGAGCCGTTATAGATGTGTCCCTTTTCCTGTAACCAGTTTCTCAGGGTTCTTTTCCTGGGTAAGAAATCTCACACGAACAGAGCACGCTGTTTTAAAATGACAGTAAAAGCCCTCTCCTGTCTTTGTCTAGGAACGTCACAGAAAGATGAAACAAAGGATAAAATAATGGAGGGAGTAGATCTTTTTGTCTCCTGCCAACAGACAGGCACATGGGAATAAAAGTTTTTTTATTATTATTATTATTATTATTTCATTGTCTTACTCTGTATCACAAAAAGTGGCTGGAATATCTGCGTAGTGACAGAACAAACTTGCTAGAATATGGAAACTCTCAAAAGTGTGTGTACCCAGTAGACTGTAATACACTGCCTGTCCAGAATGTCACCATTTCATAAGGGTCAAATTATTGGGCTGCAACAAGACAAGAAATTCACATTCAATTTTTATTCGAATAGACAGTACGATATGCAGTGAAACGCTTAGACGACCGCTTGTGACCTTAAAATCTAAATTATCAATAAGAAATAAAGTAGGGAATAGAATAAGAATAAAGCATAGAAAAACGTAGCTACAGAGAAAAATAGAAAAACGACATATAAAATATAGGATATAAAAAATATTTTTAAAACGTGGCTGTACAAAATATAGACGATAATGGCGGTACAAATATATAACTAATGAGGTTTTTAAATGACTGAAACTGGGTTTAATACATTAATAAAACCTGGAAGGATCGTGCTAGGCGGCTTGGTGGGTTTCCTCCGGGTACTCCGGTTTCCTCCCACAGTTCAAAGTCATGTAGGTTAGGTTAATTGGCATTCCCAAATTGGCCGTAGTGTGTGAATGATTGTGATTGTGTGTGTGTGTGTGTGTGTGTGTGTGTGTGTGTGTGTGTGTGTGTGTGTGTGTGTGTGTGTGTGTGTGTGTGTGTGTGTGTGTGTGTGTGTGCCCTGCGATGGATTGGCACCCTGTCCAGGGTGTACCCCGCCTTGTGCCCTAAGACTCCTGGGATAGGCTCCAGGCCCTCCGTGACCCTGAATACAGGATTAAGCGGTATAGATGATGAGTGAGTGAGTGATCATGCTGAACCATCAACTTTGTGGAAGAAATGTGGTCGGAAAAAAATATCAACAGAGAACACTTAAACACTTGGTGAAGTTGCATGGTTAAAAAAACAATCTACAGTAAAAGCAGAGCTATGTTTAATTTTGAAAGTAAAAGTATTTCCATACACACACAGTGTGATGAGACTAAACAGCTGTTTGTCTATAACAAAACCACTTGTTAGTGAGACTAATCTGAAGAAAAAGGCTAGAATCTTTTAGGGAGCATAAAGACTGGACTTTGGAGCGATGGAAAAAAGGTCTGATAAGTTCAGATTGAGCCTATTCCAGAGCGATGGCGTGTCAGGGTAAGAAGGGAAGCGCATCAAGCGATGCGTCCATCATACAGTACATAATGTCCACTGTACAAGCTTCTGGAGACAGTGTTATGATCTGGGGTTGCTTCAGTTGCTCAGGTCCAGAATCCACAACATTATATGAATGTCATGAATTACCAAATTATCATTATGGAGTATTGCTTTTTTTTAAAGCTGACTGAATGTGTGAGTGTGTGACTACTATTTGGCCAGGCAGTGCATACTGAGATTAAAGAAAGGTGTAGGTTTAGAGGTTACAAGTCAGTGGTCAGTGATAGAAATATAGAATTACTTGTGGAGGGGGCTGGGGGGGGGGGGGGGTTGGGGCTGATATATGAATACAAGCCACTGCTGTCCTCAAGTTGCCTACGTGGTCTTTCTCTCTCTTCTCTCTCTCTCTCTCTCTCTCTCTCTCTCTCTTTATGTGTGTATGTATGGTCTCACCAGGAGAGCTTCTCGCACTGCTGAAAGAAAAGAAAGAAACCAGAGAAATGGCGAGATGGATACACAGATAGACACGGAGAAAGAGAGTCCATTGCCTCCTGAAAGCCTGTGCAGTGCCGGATCACCTTTCTACTCAATTCAATGCTTCAAAAATGCCCTCTGACCTTCTGCCTGTCTCGGTCAGTCGTCCATACAGTCACTAAGCGATGAAACGTGAGCCTGATCGCCGCGCACTTGCACACACCCATTAACACACAACTACGGTAGCAATCTGATCAACATGTTTCTGTGTGGCTTTCCAAAAGTACATCTGGGTAGAGTGGCGTTTATTTACTTAATGCACTTTATCTAGTTAATTAATTGGTCTTATATTTACACTCTCGCTCTCACCCACACACTCAGAAACACAATCCGAGTGATCGAGCCACTGTTCTGTGACAATTATATAATAGTTAAATATGTCTTATTTCTACACTTGTACAATGAAATCCCTTTAACCTCCAACCTCAAGAGATGCAGTACCAGTCCTGTGACCCTCCTCCTCTCAACACACACACACACACACACACGCTCTGCCTGAGGGGGTTAAAGAAACTCCTCTCAAGAGCCCCTGCACTCTTTCTCTCTCTCTCTTCCTCTCCTCAATGGCTCTTTGTCTTGCAGCCTCTGAGCCATCAGCATGACAATACCAGCAGGCCAAAGGGTCCTGTGTGAGTAAGTGTGTGTGTGTGTTAAGTAGCCTTTACTATCCGCGAACCAGGGCCAAGGCACCCAGACAGGGGAGGTGAAGCGAGAGAAAAGAGAAGCCGCCTTTGATCAAACGAGCAAAAGACGGCCGACTTTTCATTAACTCAACAAGCATGAGCGGCATTCATCTTCAGAAAAAAAAATTGTGGCCGAGTAATCATTTAGAAACGGAGGTTAATAAGTAAATATGAATATCCCATAAGGGAATGTGAGCCTTTTGTGTTCCGGAGAGAAGGGAAACGCACTCACTCAGGTGTATTGTGGCAGGAAACAGGACCTTTTTGTGCCGCCGATTTCGTCAGGGGCTCTCTGGTGAGGAAGCACTGTTGTCTCGAGACCATTCGTTTGAGCTCGTATAAATCACATTGCCGTCAAACGCACACAATTGTGCTGCGTGAGCTTCGGCTGGTCTAACAATAGAGATCAGACCAAGTCTGGTTGTCCATGGACGTAGAAGTGTAAAGGATCTGAATGAACTTAACGAGTTCTTATTATGATCGTGTGTGCACACGGGTCCTGGGGCGACTTGTCCAGAGTTATTAATGTACCACTGAGGTGTGATACTTCAAACGCTGTGAGAATGTGTGGACAGAGAAATAGTGTGCCAGGCATTACTTTGTCACTCTCTGTTGAAAACTGATGGTGCACTGGTTCTGGCTGTGGGGAACAAAATGTATGCTGGCCCCCCTGGTGGGCCATTGAGTAAACAATTGGCCGTCAACTATGGATACATTGAGTATGAGTAAGAGTGTTTTTTTTTTTTGTTTTTTTTTACCTCCTCTTGATATTTAATGATATATATTATAGTGATAATGATATATATTATAGTAGATATTAGTCTTGATTTCAGAAGTGATGGTTAATGGTCTGCATCAAGCAAGCAAGCAAAAAAAAAACAACAACTAAGGAGATATGAAATTCCTGGCATTCCAACACATTATCGAAACATAGAAATACATAAATGAGCAAGATCATAAATCACTTAAACACTTGGTGAAGCCGTCATAAGCAGCTGTGCTCATAACAAAACCGCTTGTTTTCTAGTGAGACTAATCAGAAAAAAAGGCTTTAATTTGCTAGGGAGCATGAAGTTTGGAATTGGGATGGAAGCAATGGAAAAAGGTCTGATGAGTTCAGATTGACCCTGTTCCAGAGTGATGGGCGCATCAAGGTAAGAAGGGAAGGAATCATGCATAGTGTCCACTGTACAAGCCGCTGGAGGCAGTGTTATGATCTGGGGCTGTTTCAGTTGGTCATGTCTAGACTCAGCAACGCTATGTGGCAATAAAATGAAGTCAGCTGATGCATATATATATATATATATATATATATATATATCATGTATACATGTTAAAAATATCTTGATGCTCCAAGATTTTTGCTTATACATGAAACTATATATGGTATGTTTTATTGGGACTGTAAAGGTACAGAATAAGGGTGGGTATGCAGACTCATAAAGGTCAGCTTTTATTTTCAAAATGCGCACGACATTGTATTGAAGGAAAACAGAAGTATTGTTAGAGATTAATTCATGCCAATTCATGTGAAGTGTGTAGAAATATAGTGTTCATTATCTTGCACTGTGCTATGTGAAGTCTATAGTACTTTGATTAAAAATACATTCAGTGCCACTTTTAGTCTCTTCTTTGCAGAACTTACTGCTTGCTTGTTTGCTGTATGCGGCTCTTTCTCTCTCTCTCTCTTTCTCTCTCTTTCTCTCTCTCTCTTTCTCTCTCTCTCTCTTTCTCTCTCTCTCTTTTCAACTCTGTATCAGCCATGTTTCTTCCCCAAATATTATAATAAGCCCTGGTCACATGAGTAAGTATGACATTTGTAAATGTACTGTATGTGCATTACATACATTTCTGTGTGTGGTGGGGGGGGAGGGGGGGTTGTCCTGCAATTTGTTTAACCTGGGAAAAAAATATTATAATTTAAACATTAAGTCAATAAAATGATTCTAGATTTATTGTTTCTTTGAGGCAAATTATACATTGAATGCATCTTGGCAGGACACTAAATGTGAATCTTTTTTTAAGACATTGCTGTGATTTAAATAGATATATTTTTGAGTTTATGGGGACATTTGGTTGGCATGGCCTTGTTTTCTTGACCTCTGTCTCGTTCTCAGATGACATTGCATTTAGATTAGTCATATGAAATGTCTGGGAAAGTATTAAACAGAGAATTCTGTCAAAAGGCCCTAAAAAGGAATTCTGAATTGGTAATAACACTAATAAATGGTGTTACATTAAAGAAAATTACTGCCTTAGCTGGAGTTGTATATATACAGTATACATATTATTGAAGTGTTATTGCTTGAGTGTAAAAAAAAAAAAAAAAGGGTTTCACCAGGATCTGTTGCTGATCTGTGAGTGTTTTTGCATTATTTATCAAAGACGTTTCGCAATGGGCCTCTCCTGCGCTGTCACACAGTAACAAAGAAAAACAAGACATCTCTCTTTCTAGGTGCAGACCTCATGAATAATTAAGATGCAAAAACAGAGGCTGGGGAACGCTTTCTGTACATGCATCTGCATAATCCGTAATAATACTCTGGTGCACACTGGTAGGCTGTAGAAATGTGCAACACCTCCTAATTGTGTTTGTCTACATGATGCATGTTGAAAATTAATGTGAATTAAAGATAGTTCAAGGTGAATTATTGTTTGGAGCCTGTTACACTTTCATATAAGGCTTTTACGCATTTATACAAGGTTTCAAAGAGTGTGTTTCTATGGCTAGTAATATCACATTCTTCGTGTAATTGAATTAATGTGAATTGTGGGATGAAAGTATTGAATCAGTATAGGATTCCAGTAAAGATGGCTGAGTTTTAAGATAATATTCAGGAAAGAAATCATTTCCAGTAATACTACCTCAGCTCAATAATAGATTTTTAGTGGTGTCACTACCTCACAAGTGTAAAAAAAAAAAAAAGAATTCACTGCTTGTATATGCAAATGCAAATAACACTCTTGCACAAATTCTGTAGATGTCGTTTTTGGTGGGATGGGGTTATATCTGCGGTACCGTTTCACAGTATCCTGCTTTTTTGAAGCTCTGTGGAAGTTCATCTGTACTGATGTGTGAAAATCTTTTGACGTCTCAAAAAATCTTCAACATCAATTCAGTCAGATTAGAAATGTCTGGTACCGAGCAGTAACCTGAGCATTTCACTTCAGTGCATTTGAGTGAGTTCCTTGCAGAGCTGCACAAAATGTTCAAACCATCCTACCCTCAGACAGGTTTCAGAGATATATTTTAGATTCTCAGTCCAATGTGTTCAGCTCTCTGCTGGAATTGCATTCTCATCTGATATATGAATAAACAGTTTAGATGTAAATCTAACAGTCTACGTGGTTAGATTTACTGAAAAGTTGAATATTAAGTGTATATTTATGGGACAAACCTTAGGGAGGCAATTAATTAAAGTGCACCATAGGCTTCATAGACTTTGCATGCAATGATATGGATCTACTATGCTTCAGCAAACATTTTTCGCATCTGTAACCCAAGCAACTGACTGTTTTTCCTGTTCTTTGGAAGAATCGCTTTCCTTTAAGATAAGCTTATCGCAATTCTATTTCTAAAATATCGCATATCACAGGTTTATTTTTTGACCAGGCCATTTAGAGGCGAAACGGTGGGGAAAATGACTCTGGAATGACACAATGACATTAGTGTAGCGATTAACTCTCTTACGCATTGAAAGGAGGCTTTTCTGAGTTGTCGTGCTGAGTGAATATGCAAAGACATGCCTATTTTTGAAACACAAGCAACAGCAATTCCGCTTTAAGAATGCCAGTTATGTGTTTAAAATGGCACAGGGTGGTGCACCAGTTTTTTTTTTCTTTCTTTCTTTTTTGGTTGTTTTTGTCTGCTGCTATGTGTACACGTCTGAGAGAAATCTTTCCCCAAATAAGATTTGAGGTCATTTTGATTACACCTGCTGATTTCATTAGATTATTGTAATGCCAATATTTTCCCTGACAGCAGTAGATCTGAACTGATATCAATGAAAGGCTTACATCATCAAAATACATATCCTGATAATGTTCATTTTTAAAGGTAGTTGGACTGTGTTTAAGTAAAATGTAAATAAATATTGCTTTAATTTTTTTTTTTTTTTTTTGCTTCTGCACAGAGGTTGAACAGGCCTTAAGACACTTCTTCTGTTAACTACATACATTTCCAGAGTTAATTCAGACATGTGTTTCTTTCTTGATTGAATAAACTGCACATTGATTACAACTACAGAGGGAATTTGTTTTTATTATTTTCTTTAGTTTTAATGGAACATCACTTTTTCATGGTTTTATTCTCTTCTTAAATGTATTCAGAACAATGACAACCCACTCCTGGGAAATTTCTAACTAATTCCTTCTGCTCCTTAAGTAACTCTGACCAATTCCACCCATTATAAAATAATGCTGACTAATTCCACCCACTCCTAAATCATGTCTGACCTATTCGAACCACTCTCTAAGGAATTCTGGCCAATTCCACCCACTCCTTAAGGAATTCTGACCAATCCCATCAAAATAATGCTGACCAATTCCATCGACTCCTGAACCATGTCTGACCGATTCCAACCTCTCCTGAAGGAATTCTCACCCATTCTACCCACTCCTGACGGAGTTCTGACCGATCTCTCCCATGTCTGTGGAAATTCTGACCAATCCCAACTTTTTAAAAAAGAATGCTGACCAGTTCCATTGACTCCTGAACCATGTCTGACCAATTCCAAAAGCTCCTGAAGGAATTCTGACCAATCCCACCAGTTCGTGAAGGAATTCTGACCAATCCTATCTGCTCCTGAAAGAATTCTGACAAATCCCACCCACTCTTAAAGGAATTCTGACCAATCCCACCCACACCTGAAGGAATTCTGATCAGCTGAGCATGGTCCTGTGTGGTCTCCTTGGGGATATTTGTGCTGACCAAGAACGGATTTACTCAGTGAATGATGACCATGAAGATGTTCTTGGACTGAGCTGATTCAGTGACTGACTGATAGACTGCAGTCGTCCAGTGGTTTTAGAATCGAAAGTTCCATAAACAGTAAAAGTAGACTTTATATTAACCAAAACATTTTCTGTTTTACAACTGAACTTTCAACCTTATAGCAAACAGATATAGCAGAGATTGATTTATAGTCATACAGGTATTGCCCACACGAGGATGACACCATTGCCCTCAGCTTGCTAATCAGGGACAAACTGGTAGTGATAATTTATACTTTTTTGCTTACATTTTCCTAATTTGTTTTCATAATGTTTATTTTTGTAAAACAGCTTTTTTAATGCCAATTGTTAGTGCTATACAAATAAAATTTAACTGAAATGATCATGATCCCACCTATACCTGAAAGAATTTTGACCAATTATATCCACTCCTAAAGTATTTCTGACCAATCACACCCATTAACAAAAGAATGCTGAATAATTCCACCTACTCCTGAACCATAGCTGATGAATTCCAACCATTCTTGAAGGAATCCTGAAGGAATTCTGACCAATTCTACCACTTATAAAATAATGCTGACCAATTAAATCCACTGCTGAAACATTTATCACCAATTCCATCCATTCCTGAAGGAATTCCGCCCTATCTCACCTGCCCCTGATGGAATTCTGACCAATCCCACCCACGTATAACATAATTCTGACCAATTCCACCCACTCTTGAACCATGTCTAAAAAAATTCCAAACACTCCTGAAGGAATTCTGACCAATCTCAACTGTCGGTTGAAAATCTGACCAATTTCACCCACTCCTGGATAAATTCTGACCAGTCTCACTCATGTCTGTGGGAATTCTGACCAGTTCCACTTACTCCTGAAGGAATTCTCATCAATCCCATCTTCTCCTGAACCCATGTTGGTGTTCTTTTATTACTTTGGCAGGTGTCACACACACACACACACACTGCTAGTTCAGATTCTACTGATTAAAAACCCCATTTTATTTGCTGGTTAGATTTAATTGACCCAAATTATGTTTATACTTAAAAGCAAATTGTTTGTTCTAATGAAATCCATTAAAGGGGGAACATTTCATTTAATTATTATTATTACTTTCCATTTATTTATGGTTAAGATTGAATCGATAGTTTACAACTGGCATTTCAAAATTGACCATGGTCTGTGTATGTGTGTACCCTGCGATGGATTGGCACCCCATCCCAGGTGTTCCCCTCCTGGGGTAGGCTCCAGGCCACCCGCAACCCTGTACAAAGTATAAAGCGATATAGACAATGAATGAGCGAGTGAGATGTTTATATTTGGCATTTCCATAAAATCCAATAAAGTGGCGAAATCAAACTTAACCATTCCATTTTTTTCCAATAATGTAAGATTACGGTTGAATCGATAAGAAAAAAACTTTACCAGACCTAACAGGAAGTAGTAAGAAATTGTAATGTTATTTATGGCAGTTAATTCATTATTCCATTATGGTGGAACAATGGCTTAGTTGTTAGCATTGTCGCTTTGCACCTCCATGTTCCTGGTTTGATTCCTGTTCAGGAATTGCCCTCCACAGACCCTTGTAGAATAAAAAATAATAATAATAATTATATATATAATTACTTTTTTAAAATCAGGTTATCTGTATTTGTGTGCATTCATTGTGAAAGTTTAAAACAAATAAATTGGGTTAGATTTGCATTTAGCTACGTGACTAAAGAATGCTAATGTTCAGGATCGCGTAACAAGCTCCGGTCGCCATAGCAACACGAAAAGAGCCGACAGGACCCGAGTCGCAAGGCATTCTGGGAGACTAGTACACGCACAGAGCGGTCGCCATATTGGCTTGAATTTATAAGTTAGACTGGAGGGAAAATAACAACGCTGCGGTGCTTTATTTGTCAATAACACGCTTGTAAATATCTGCTGCTGAGACTGAGAGGTTGGAGCGTTGTTTTTTGTTGTCCTTGTTGCTGTAGTTCATCGACGGTTGGCTTATTAGGCAGCCGCGGTTTATCCAGAGCAGAAATGGGGCGGTCGAGGAGCCGGAGCTCGTCCCGGTCAAAGCACTCGAAAAGCGGCAGCAAGCACAGCAAGAAGCGCGGCAGCCGCTCCAGGTCCAGATCCAGGGACCGCGAGAGGAGCAAGAAACGCTCCCGGTCCCGGGAGGCCAAGAGAAGCCGGCGGCGAGAGTCGCGCTCCAGGTCCAGGTCGAACAGGGAGCGGGCCAGGCCAGCGTCTCCGGTGGACCGAGTGGACATGTTCGGCCGCACGCTGAGTAAACGCACCGCCGCCGAGGAGAAGCAGCGGAAAGAGGAGGAAGAGAAGAAAGCTGAGATGGAGAGACAGAGGAAGATGTGAGTCTTCGCTGTGTGCTTGTGTGTAGTATATGTGACATGGTAGTAACGGACACACTCATTCAACAATAGTGATTTCTCTTGTAGCTAAGCTAACTGGCATGCTAACTGCGTTATTTCCTCTTCCCCCCACCCCTATTCGGCGCATCTTCTTTCTCGCCGAGTTGTCCTAATAAGCAGCTCGCTGATTGGACAGTCCACGTGTCAGTAATAACGTGGGGTGGGGCTTACACTGAACATAGTTTTTAATTGCAGGGTTTTACCATTGGACCTTTAAACTTTAAAAATAATTTACTAACACACATTAATTAACATAATCCAGTTAGTTTGGGTGTTTATTAGGTTCATGTTTTTTGTTTTTTTGTCGTGAGATCTTTGCCAACATGCTTTCTTTAGATTTGGATTAAATACATTCAGTGAGAGAATTTTATTAATACATTTTGATAACTAAAGCATTTATTAATACTAATAAAGTTGTATCCCGCCATACAAAGATGGTGGAAATTCATACTGCGAAAGTTATTTTATAGGAAATAACGTTCATGCAGATAATCCATTCCAGCCATTCAAGAACGTTACTAATATTACTAATTTCCAGCACTGTAATCATATTTTTCCATATAAAAACAATCAAAACATTTACAAAAGACATGTAAATGAAGTAAAATATGGAATAAATAGACATTAAACCTCACAAAATCTTAGTTTATGATTTTTCTTGGCACCTGCCGCTTTAAAAACAAAACTGAAAGTGGCTCCCTTTTCTTCTTGCTACCATCCTTGCTAACATTCATGGCACACGTGGTGCTTTGTCTTCACTAAGACCATGTCCACATGTAGGCAGGTATTTAAAAAAATATAAAAAATTTTTACTTTGTTTATTATTTTATATTCTGTCCACATGACCTACGTCTTAAAATGTCTTTGTCCACATGAAAAGCAAAACGCCATGTTAAGTGCTGGCAGGAGCATCCCTAATCAACAAGGGGCCAATAAGAAGCCTAGAAAAAATGTAATTACCGGTTCCGCCATGTGGAAGTCCAACTGGGTCTCGTCCAAAACCGCCGTCGCTGTCTGCAGGGTCTGTGTCTTTGGAATTTAATCAGGCACCGCTGTTCATTAATGTAATGTGCGAGTAATAGTGTTTGCATATAGCCGCATTAGAAAAGTCTAATAAGCACCGTTAACACTGTCACTATATTACGTAAGTCCGCCATTGTACAAAATATACTCATAAACAAAGCTGACGCCAAATCAAGGAGCCCTCATTGGCACACGGGTGACGTTACAACAAGCCAAAATCTCAGTTTCCTCTGTCCACACCTCACCACTGAAAACTTTTAAGTTTTGGAAAATCTTAACTTCATCTTCCAAAGCCCACAAAAAATTATAGGGGTGCTCCGATTGATCGGTCGCCGATCATAATCGGCCGATAATAGCTTTGGTAAGTTTGATCGGCAGTCTCTATAATGGCCGATATAGAAAAGCCGATCAGATGACGCAAATCTCACGGGACAATTTTTTTGCACGCTGCTAAAATGGCTTCACCGGTCTGGCGATTCTACGTGTTGTGTGAAAAAGACAATACATTAGCAATCTGCAACCTGTGTAACAAGCCAATTCCACGAGTCGGGAAGCACCCAAAGCATTTTAACACCACGAACCTCATCAGACATTTGAACGTTAGTCACTTAAAGGAACACGAGCAGTTTTCAAAGTTGTCTAGCGCTAGAAGAGCGGGAAAGCTCAGCAACCCGCGCGCCGCCGCTCACTCAGCTGTTGGTAATTCACCTATCTCACCTACGCAGTTTTGCTCGGTAGCCGTAAGTACGGTTCATCATGATTCACCACGAGTTGGCGCTGTGATTACGTTTCCATCGTTCCGTGCGAAAAATTAAACGTTTAATTAAACAGAACATTAAATTACACTAAACATGTTTGATTAAGCTACACATTAAATTACACTAGACATGTTTAATTTTTTTGGTGGACCTTGCAGAGCTTCCGGCGACTTGCGTCCTACTTGTCTGTTATTTTATTTAATTTTATACAATCTACAGGAAAGGAGTATTTGTCAAGCTCTAAGCTGTTCCCAATCACTAACCAAGCAAATGCTGCTATGTTTTAAGTTGACATGTTGCACATGTTGCTTGCCAATAAATACAGTTGTCAATACATGATATTCCTCATCTTGTAATTTCAATACTTAATTTACATTGTTGTTAGATATAGTTCAATAAATAATGCTACATGATAAGTGGACCCTGTGATCGGTATCGGCCGATACAGCTTCTAGTAATCGGAGATCGCTGATTGGCCCCAAAAATCCTGATCGGAGCACCCCTAAAAAATTAGAAGCAAACAAGGTTTGAACGGCTCCCAGACATACACGCAACTTACAATAAAGAACTTAACAGTTCATTCATATGCCGAAAATGCTTTGTATGCTGAGGCAAATTTCTTGCAATACTCTTAAGATGAAAATTCGTGACGCAGGTCGTTTGTATGCTGAGGTACCACTGGGATGGAGGCCAAATGCTCCAAGTGCAATGTAAAATTAATAGCTATAAGAATATTTCTGTGCAATATCTATAGAAACAAATATACTAATATTTATAGTCATTTTAATAACGATTGGTTGTGATTATAATCACTGTAAAGAAATAAAATCACAGAAACACTCTGGATCCACTTTCAGCCTCCATGACACCAGTCCTCTTGTTTCGCCTTAAAAATATTCTCTATAATATGATACTAGAGAAGGCAATCAGTTTAAACACCCTGTGCATTTTTACTAAACTGCTACGCAGATGTCACACGTGACAATCTAATTAGCTGCTTATGCCAGTGAAGACACATTTTCAACCCTTGTCTGTATATAGTTAGGTCTCGTCTTTGTATTTCAGAACAGCTAATGAGTCCGTGGACGCCAGCAGCCGAGAAACAAACACAGGGAATCTAATAAGAACAGGATGCAAGAGATGAAGTTAAAGTATTAAATCCTGGTGCATTACGGTTATAGGATTGTCCTCAGGCCAGGACATCTGAACCTTAAAAGCGTCGGACCCATTTTTGGTCTGGAATGTCACTGACCCTGGGGCATGGCTCGAGTGACCTGTGTTCAGTACGTGTCAATAAAACTAAGAAAAGAGACACTGGAGATGTTCTGTAGTCTGATGTTCCCCAGGGCAGTGTTCAGGAATCGAATTTTGGTCACTTTTTTATTCTTGAGTGTGTCAAGGAGCTTCTTAGGCAGTATGACCAGGAAGTTTTATGAGCCAAAGACAGCTGGCAACAACAATTGACCACTTCCCTTAGGATTATGTAAAATGTGAAAAACTGCTGGTTGAAACAAACTGCATACATCTGCTCGCTGTTTTTTTAAACAGTTTTAAGCAAGATTTGTAAGATAACTGTTCAGAAGAATATTGTATGTAAAAATGGTATGTAAATGTTTGTGATAATTAACGCACTGTGTCTCTATCTCGTTCCAGCCGTCAGCAAGAGATCGAGGAGCGTCTGATCGAGGAGGAGACGGCGCGGAGAGTCGAGGAGCTGGTGGCCCGACGCGTCGAAGAGGAGCTGGAGAAGCGGCGCGACGAGATCGAGCGCGAGGTGCTGCGGCGTGTCGAGGAAGCCAAACGCATCATGGAAGCTCAGCTTCTTCAGGAGCTCGAGAGACAGAGGCAGGCCGAGTTGAGCGCACAGAAAGCCCGCGAGGTAACGCTCGGTCGTTTGGAATGGCCATCTCACCCGCCACCGTGGCACAACCCAGCATGCATCTACTCAAGAGAGGGCAGGGGAGGGGTGTGAGAATAGATGCACTGGGGTGGGTTAACAAGGCTCAGATTTCACTGTACAGCTAGCCGCTGTGAGAATCCACATCACGAGATACAGGTTGTTGGGTCAGCACCAGTAACCCGGGTACTACGTTAAATGGTGTTTAGGGTCTGACGAGCGTAATGATACAGATTCCTCTAGATGTGTGGGTGTGCTTGAGGATGTGCATTGCGAAGGTTGTTACACGGCTGCGAGATATTAATCCTTTCTTTATTTAATTTTTTTTCTTTGTCCCTCTTTACAACCTTCCTACCCTCCACTCTCAATGTCCTTCTTTCTTTTGTCAATGTACAACTTTTTTTATATATATATAAATTAATAAACAAATAAATAAAGGATATTTTGGTTAGGCTTTTGCTTTGTCCTTGCTTCCATATTTTTACAGACACATTCTTATTACTGTTTTATTTTTATTTTTTTTGTTTATTATTAAATTTATTAAATTTTTACATTTAAATACATTTCTGCATTTTGGCATCTAGACCTACTTAACAAAAGAGGACTTATTTATTATGTATTTTATATGTAAATTTTATTTATTTAGTTTTTGACAAGCCACTGAATCACCTCAAGGCCCCATGGGTCAGCAATAACAGGGTTTAAACATGTGCCCTACTGCTGCCCCGTCCCATTTAGACACAGGGTTTAGATATACCCGCATGATCCTGCTTCTTTTTATTTTATTTAATCTATTTAATTTTTTTTTTGTCAGCATTGCCATATTTTTTTAAGCATTGGAGTAAATCCAATAGCAACTCTGGATGTTTTTAACTCTCCATTTAATCCTTATTGGAGAGTGTACATGTTCTCATGTTTATTCTGTCTTTTGATATAGACTTTTTTTTTTCCTCAAATATTTTGCTGTCCTCTAACCACATTTTTTTTTCCTTTATCACTTACTTTATTCATTGTTAAAAGTGCAGTATTGTAAATGTACTTTTGTGTCTTCACAACTTGCTTTTCCTCAGGAACGCTGGTTCTCGTGTACAGATTCACGCACACACACTCACACATTCACACACATTGACATACATAGAAGTTCACTCACTCATTGTGTTGCCTCTAAACTGAAGCACCATGTAGTTTTCAACTCTTACACACAGATATCTCATGTAACAAATGCTCCCATTTTTGTGTTCCTGCAGTTGTTAACACCCTTTTAGCAGTAAAAGCCTGACGTCCCGCGATTGTTCATGTGCACACATGGTAATGTGTTTTACTTGCATTCTTCACTCTCCTGTCCAACACGCCATCACTTTTGACTCTACTGCAATGTGATATACTGCATGCGGTGTTGCTGTGTAAGAGCGCTAGCTCGTGCTAGCGGCTCAGAGCAGAGATTTTAAAGGGGGAGCGCAGCGCTGTCCAGGACGGGACACACGCGGGACCAGGCAGTAAATACTCACCCCCCTTTAATCAGCAGTTGTGTAGGTACAGTGCACAGTCAAAGGAAAAAAGCGTAGGTATACAAGCATTGGTGAGCTACCACTATTCAATCCTCTCCTCTTTCATTTGTTTTCTTTCAAAATGTCTTGCTTATGGATGCTCATAGCTTAGAAAGAAAAAAAAAAGAAAAAAAAAACAACAGCAGCAGCCCTGTTTTGATTTTTTTTTTTTTTTCCTCATCTTCAAACGATACTCCTCATTAGTCACTGTTTGTTCTGTATGTCTGTCCGTGAATGTTTGAGTGAGACATTGTGGGATCTTAAACGTGTGATTGAAATCAGTCACGGGAGGGTTTTGGAGCTATGGCGCTGTGGGAGAAATTACGTGTGGAGAAGGGGGGGGGTAATAAATCTATGCAATATTTCCTTAAGATTCTACCATGTGCAAATGTGATGAGAGTGAGAGCGAGTGAAAGAGCTTTTGTGCTGTGAGTGTATGTGGCTGGTAGCGTGTATGGAGTGTGTGTAGGAGTGTTTGTACGTGAGGATGGACGGATGGATGGATGGAGGTTGCTTTCAGGAAATTGTTTTGCACGGCCTAACGTGTCACCATGTCACCCCTGTAGGAGGAAGAAAAATCGAAACGAGAGGAACTGGAAAAAATTTTGGAAGAGAACAACAGAAAGATCGCGGAAGCTCAGGCTAAGCTGGTATGATTATTTATTTGTATATAAAATTAGTTACTTATTGTTTTTTTGTTTCTTTGTTTTTATGTGAGGTATGATTCAACACTTTAAAGCTGACCTGTAAAAATCATACAATTTATCTGTATGAAGAATGTCATGGCTATTTTTATTTATTTGTTTGTTTAATTATTTATTACTCCCCTGCTTGAAGCATATAAGAGTCTTGGTGGGATTGATAAAAGCATCAATGCTTCTTGCTTTTATTTGCTTTTGATTTTTGAAAAATGTAAAACTTGTAAAACAAAGCACTATATTATTAAAATATTAAATTATTAGTATGATTCTCTCACCAAAAACAGTCAGGAGGGCCTTGGACTATCATGGGAGACTACTATTAAAAACTATAGGACTTTATAAAAGGAAATGTTTTAAAAGCGGATGAGAAGCTTGATAAAGCAGCCTCAGGGGTTTTCTCAAAGACAACAGGAAGTTCAGGTCTCACACTCGAGGTCACTCACACATTCACTGTTCACTAATATGATGAAAGAGAAGAAACAACCTTAAGAAGAAACATTTTAATAATTTGCAGTTGTAGGAAATTGAACACTATGTGTAGCTGGAGCTCGATATCATATCAGTATCTTATTCTTGTAATTTGTACCTTTATTAACCAATATATTTATTAGTCTGCAAAAGAACAGTGTCTGTAGGTTGTGGTAAAAGTTTGCTTTCAAGGTTTTTAGGAGTTCCCGCCTATTCCTCACAATCCATACATTTGGCAGTTGTCCTTATCCAGAGCGACTTACAATTAATTTCATTCTTTACATCTGAGTATTTAAGAGTTAAAGTCCTTGCTTAAGGGCCCAACAGTGGCAACTTGGTGGTGCTGGGGTTTGAACCCAGGACTTTCTGATCAGCAGTACAATGCCTTAACCACTGAACGACCCCCGATCCATATCCTACTTAGCTCCACATTTCACATAGAATTTATTCCACATTGATATTAATCAGGTTTCCCCTTAGGGCAAAGAGGCACTGCTGGGATTCGAAACCCAGGATCTCCTGTTTACTAGACAGGGGCTTTATTTGGTTAAAACGCCTAACATAATATTTGCCAATATCCTGAGATCCAGAACGCAGAAATGTATTTAGCTAAATAAATAAAAAAGAAAGATGAATCGTATATTAAGTCATAGTTCTTAACTCATCCTACACAATATGTTTCTACATAAATATGAAAGATTCATATTTGTGTATATACCTTACACCTTTGTGCCTTTTTTTTTTTTTTTGCCTAAAAGCTGTTTGTTCACAGACAGTGTAGTTTAAATAAATTGTTAACTAATATTTATTACACCATTACTCCATTGCCTTTTATGAAGGTCTGCTTGTTAAAACTAAAAATAAAAGGCTAATTAATAGATTTTTCCTGCCCCAGTCAGCTGTTTAAATGAGACAGGCATGTTGATGTCCACGTTTATGTGGTCGTGTAACTAGGCAGCGGTCTTTAGTAAGTGCAGGAGCAGACGTAATGTTTAATTGGCCTTTCTTTGGCATGCGTACAGAGGCGATGGTTATCAACACATTATGGCATTGTGTGAGCGATTGTAGGGTTTTTTTTTATTATTATTTATTTTTATTTTTTTTCCCCCCTTTCCCAAACTATTGTAAGCGTTCAATTGCCTTTACTAAAGTGTGCGATTTAGCTTGTGTTTATACGATTCAGGCATGTCTGGCACAAATCTATTGTAGTAGCAAGCCTGGAACGGATTTTGTTCAGTAAATATTAAATTCACGCAGTTAGGCCTCGGGTAACCTTTAGTTTTTCACCATTAAAGTAGCTCCATTGTTCTGTAAAAAAAAAGTATTCATTTAATTTCTAGAAAGTAGCGTTATGGACATACAGTCAGTTTATATATGTTTGAAGTGAGTGTAAGCAGTGAGGGGATCCGAAGGCGTTATCTCGAAGTGTGTGAGCTGATGTGCCCTTGACTTCTCAGCTGTATGTGTGGAATGTGTTTAGTCTCAGTTCAGGTTTAACCCATTTGGCGTGTAAATGTAAATCACTCTGTATCCACTTTTACAAGCGCATTTAATCCAGTGTTTTCCTGTCTGTGTTCCTTAGGCCGAGGATCAGCTGCGCATAGTGGAGGAGCAGCGAAAGATCCACGAGGAGCGAATGAAGCTGGAGCAGGAGAGGCAGAGACAGCAGAAGGAAGAGCAGAAGATCATCTTGGGGAAGGGCAAGTCCCGACCTCGCCTCTCCTTCACGCTCAAAGCAACAGACTGATCACGCACTCCAGCCCTCTCTTCTCTTCCTTATGTCCCCCCCCCCCTCTCTCTCTCTCTTTATCTCTATCTCTTTCTGGAAGATGACTTCATGTTGAAGTGAATCTCTAGACTTTTTTTTTTTCCGAAGAGCGGTTACTCCTGCCCCTTCGTGTCTCTCCTCTGGGTTCGAACAAACTTCACAACCCCTTAGTCGGGGGGGAAAAAACGTGTCACAAACTCTCCCTGACTCAAGGCTGGACTTGGCTGCTGCCTCCACTGACTCTAAATTTTAGCAGCTTTTATGTTTTGACAGTGCTGTGTATAGGATGCTTCCTTTATTTCCCGCCCAAGTATGGGGAAATCCATTTTGTTTTTACGGGATTGCAAAAGCAACGAAAGTTGTGTGTGTGTGTAAATGTGTGAGTAAGAAGTGAGAGAGGGAGAATGTGCCTGCGTGTGTGAGTGAGGGAGAGAAAGCGGTAGTGCATGTATGTATGTATGTATGCAAGCGCGTGTGTGTGTGTGTGTGTGTGTGTGTGTGTGTGTGTGTGTGTGTGTGTGTGTGTGTGTGTGTGTGTGTGTGAGAGAGAGGGTGAAGGCAGGGGGGTGTCCCTTGATTTATTCTTTTTTTTTTAAGGAACAAGTACAGTTCCTTAAAAAAAAAGCCATCCACTTGTGTAACGGGGTAAAAATGGCACGAGGGTAAGATGACACACGGCAAACGTGTACCTAGTATACGGTCAGGTTTTTTTTTTTTTGTTATTTTTTGAACGGTATTATCCACAGCGCGATTCTGAATAACCTGTCCGCCACTGTGCCCTGCGTGTCAGGTTAACCGCAGTACGTCCTGCTTGTTTGAACCTTTGACCTTTGCTAATGTACGATTCTGACACAGCAGTGGTGTAGATGTGCGCTGACCGTGCTGATTCAGGTTCGCTTAGACAGTTCATGTGTGGGTTATGCAATGTCTACTGTTCTGTTCGTACAAGGAAATCGGGAGACGCAGGTAAGATTGGTTAGGGTGTCTGTGTGTGCGTGCGTGTATGTGTGTGTGCGTGTATGTGTGTTAGTCTGTGTGTTAGGAGCTAGCTTAATCATATTGTGGATGGTCTTGTTAATTGGATCTGAGTCATTCATTAATAAATCCTGCAAATAGGCCACTGTGTCAGATTGACCATTTTGTCTCCCTTTTTTTTTTCATTTAATTATGTTCTGTTTTATTTAAAGGGTTGATTGGTAAGTGCTTTTTAAGTAGAAATAATTTCTGTAATATTTGTCGAAGCCCTCCTTACATTCCATCAATAATTAATAAAGTATCTGTTCAGAGGCTCGGTGGTCTCTGCAGTGCCCAGGCGCTGTGAGCGACCGAGTATGGTGTACAGTGACATATGTTCTTGCTTTAGATGCCATGGTTTAAACAACCGACCATGAATGTTTCAACATTATCTTTTAATATTTGTTGTCTGGGGTATAGCAGGGTTATGTTCAACAGGAAGGCTGAGATGACATAGTCGGGTCATGCAAAGTGACGAAAATATAAATGAATAAATAACGACGATAAATATCATGAATATCTACAATATCAAGAGCAGCATTGGTTAAATATTAAAGACGCAAACAGCAGTGTTGCCTTTTTTGTATTTTGAAAATAATACTCATAACACTTGCGCGAAATATAATAAATTACTTTGCATTGAAAAGAAACAATAATTGTAATGCATTCTAATGCACCTAAGATATATAGAAATCATAAGGTTTTTACCAAACCATAGTGTTAGATTAAAATACGCCTTCTGCTTATATCGACTAAACTTTTACTCATAAATTAAACAGTAAATTCCAATGCTGAGCGTCACTGATAAAGTAAAATAAGAAGAGAAATTTAATAATGCTGAAATTTTATGTCAATTTCATGGTTGAATTTTGAAATGTACAGTTGTACATTTCTTCCATGGTACAAGTTGAAGGTTTTCTGCAGTTCTCTTTAACCCATAGGAGCCCGGACCTATTTCCCCATTTAAGGGACATTATGGGGGATCTAACGGCAACCAAATAGAGCTCGTGGAACATGTATTTAAAGGCGACACATGGAATTTTCCCTGACAATTGTAAGGTTAAAAGTGCTATGAGACACATGTCATGGCAATATTTTCATAATTTGTTTTATGCCAATTAGTTTGTCAAGCAGTCAGAACAGGTTAAATATAAAATATGAGCTTATAATGATTATTAAATCATTAGAGTTGTTGAATAGGATGAAACTTGCTTTCAGTAACAAAAAACAAGCTTTTTAAAAATTTATTAGTGCTGCATGTGCGACCCAGACAGACCAGCATTTTGGAAATGATGTCATGGGTACACAAATTCACAGATTGTCACAAGATCGCAGCAGGATGTTCATTAAATGTTACTTGGGGACCTGATGAGTTAAAGCCAAAGATAAAGCTGAACAGGGGACTTTCCAGAACATTTAATGGGTTTGTGACACCGGTTCTCATGGGTTCAAATTTATATAGTTAGCAGAGAACCTGCACTCTGTTAAGTTTAGATTTAATGTCGCATCAATAATGCTGTTAAAATGGTATAAATTTATCGAACGAATAAATTTTCACGTCACTGATATTAAGCTTGTGCTTTTTCTTTTCCTCACAACTAATTTGAGTCCAAATGTCACACTTATTAACACCGTAACTGCCCTGAATACATTTTGCAATTCAAGGTTTACCATAAATTGTAACATTAAATCGTAAGGCTCGAGAGATTGTAAATGCTATATAAAAACATTATACCACACTTTTTTCAGACATGATGGAAAAGTGTATTGTGACCTAATTTATCTCGGAATCTATTATACATTATCTGCTTTCATCACCCGGTCCTGTGCAGCACTTAAAATTTTCCCCGGTGATGGAGCACAGAGTCTAAAAGTTTCCTGTTGTTGACACAAGAAGTACACAGACATGCAAGAAGGAAATGGACACCCATAGTTTTATGATAAAATGTGTATTAAAATAGTTTCAATTCAGAAACAGGTTGACTTCCGTTTAGCGGCTTAAGGAGCAAAACCTCACCTAGAAATTAAGCGAGATGATGGGTGGTGGTTCTTAGCAGATCTTGGAACAAAGACGGGCTAAAATTAAAATTTAATTCGTGACATAGACAAACATACACAGTATGGCATGCTGTGAAATGCTTAAACAACTGCTCATGAACCTAAAAGGATGGAATAAGAAGATAAAGATGAGAGATTTTTTTTTTTTTGCAATAAGAGAAGAAAAGAATTTTAAACTACAAATTTACAGATTTAAGTAAGTAGAAAAAATGTATAACAATGTCAACTATATAAAAAAATAATGTGAAATGTGCCATAAAAAAGGTATAAGAGGGTGCATGCCTTTTAAAGCCAAGTCTGTGTTTACTTCTTTCATGTCTGCTTCTTGCATCAATGTGGATTTTGATGTTAAAAAGAAGCAACGTCTAACAAAGTCACTGACTTCACAGTTAACACTGTGGCTAGCTAATTTACCGATGTGTGTATTCAGTTTGCATCCTGTACAGCTTGTGTACTGATTAAGATTTACACTTGGAATACACACACGGCCACTTTGGTGTTAAATTGCTGCCCTCACACACGTTCCGACCCTTTGAAGGACCTGACGGGGCTTGAAGTTGTTGGTGTTATCTCTAGTCTCACAGATGATAATTAATTATGGTCGTGTTAACACTGACACGCTGAAGAACTGCTCCATCTCATCGCACCCAGTGACGGATGGAGACACTCACAGGTCTCTTAAAAGTGTGTTTGCTCAAGCCGTGAATAATGAACGTGTTAATCCTTGCACGCTGGTACGAGACGCATTCAACCCCTTTCAACAAGCACACCGTGTCCACTTGTGTGTGTGTGTGTGTGTGTGTGTATATACGACAAATGATGCATGCCACTTTGGAGTTCTCAACTCACTCGGAGTGTAAAGAAGTTTTTAGAGGGGGCATGATCATGTTTTGTGGTGCTCCTTGATCCTGGGGTGAAGTCTGCCCCATGTACACTGAATCTCCTCAGGCTGCAAACGGGAGCGTGCAAATGCACCAATGCAGCAGTAACCCAAAGCCGGAGGCGTGTTGCAGCCTGACCCTGTTGTCAATCGAGTTCTCAAACTCAATCAGGGTCATCACATAAGCTAGGCCTCAAACAAGAGTCAAGATAGAGACTAGATAAGTAAATAAAAATGAACATTTTATTTACAGTTTTTGCTTTTTGTTTATTATAGACAGATTTGAAGGCATTTCTATTAATATGCAAACTTTTTAAATACGCTTTATAGGGCGTTGTCTTTATCTTGCCCTGAAAATGAATGTGTTTATAGGGCGTTGTCTTTATCTTGCTTCCATTTAGGTTGTATTGAAAATTCTGCTTCCTGTCTTTATTATTGATGGGAAATTTCTTACTGTAAAATATTTCTGAAGATTAATACGGGACGTATCTCAACCCCTCAGTGTACTGTGTTAGGCTCACTCTGGAGCTTATTTAAAAATGGTTACAAAGACTTCGGTTCTTTTTTAACTTGCACAAAGTGTTTCATTGGATAGCTACCAATTGTCACTTGTTTTGCATGGTTTTAGTTGGAAACCTCTTTAGAAACTAGTTACTTTTTAATACTTTACAGTATAGATTTTTTAATACAGATGTATTGTATTTACAGTAATTGTTTACAGTAATAAAGATACTAGATATTAGGTTTACAGGAATAAAATGAGTTATACAAATAATGTTACGGTTAATTGATATACAGTACTGATATACAGTAACAGTAATTGATATACAGTATACTGATATACTAGTAATACTAGTTACTGTAACATTTATGGTAATGAAATGTGAATTACATACATCATAAATATACTGTGAAAAACTATGCAGTATAATCCTGTAATACATTTACGGTAATAAAACACTAGCCACATTTATTTTTATATGTAGTTCGAAATTTATAGGAACTTCTTAAGTAAAATACATCTAATAGATATTCTGCAATAAATGCTAGTTAAAGTAATAAATTAACAGTAATACAATGCTCAGTCCTTTTTCATTTTTTATTAATACATAATGTGCTGTAATAAATATACAATGATACTAATTTCTTAATACATCTGTAATACAGTTTATATACAAGTGTTTAGTTATAAAATACTAGTTACTATAATAAATTTACAGTAAAGATTTGTATTAAATACATAATAAATACACTAGTAAATGTATAGTAATGCTAATTTCTTAGCATTAATTAATATAATTAATACGATTTACATTTATATACAGGTGTTTGCAGTTATAAAATACTAGTTACTGAAATTAATGTATTTTTTATTAAATATATAAAGCTACTGTAATAAATGTGCAGTAATTCTAATTTCTTAAATGCACCTGTAATGTGGCTTACAGTTATAAACAGGTTGTTTAGTTATAAAACCTTAGTTAATATTGCATAAATGAACAGTAATTTATTAAATACTTAAAGATACTGTAATAAATGTACATTTAATTTCTTAAATACATTTGAAATACAGTTTATACATATACACAGTTGTTTACCATTGCTGTAATGTGTTTACAGTAATAATAATGATACTTATACCTGAAAGTACTTTAATTACATGGGCGTCTAGTTTTAGTATTTATTGGTATTTAAGATGTTTCTCATCATGACAGCC
>JAAGKR010006884.1:0-37500 GCA_011419295.1 Clarias macrocephalus
TTTAAAGAATTATCCACTCGCTTATAATGATTCATGAATATGTCTTTTATGGAATGTGTAGTGCAAATTTATCCCAGCCACTGGGATTGTGTCCAGGCCTGACAGGTTTGTTATTGCTGTAGTGCAGACTCTTAGAGACAGCGATGCTAACAATGCTTGTATGAGAGTCAGAGGTTCGGGCCAGGGCGGGCTCGGGAAGGGGGGCTTGGGATGCGTCAGCTGCACAGGAACAATAATCCAGGGTCTGGCCACCTGACCGAGCACCCAGCCTTGTCCACTGAATAACTCTATAAAATGGACACCTGCCACGGCGGCCACATGCATCACCGGGGGCCCTCGGTGAACGCAGGCCAGGACAATCGGCCAGTAGTCACGGCTAGTTGCCCGCTGATATATCAGATGTGATCTCCTTCCATGCAGGGTTCAGCACCCCAGCCAAATGCTGGAGTTATTTGTTCTTGTCATTAAACTAAACTTTATTGTGACCCTCCGAGGCTGTTATTGCACCGGTAGCACTTCTCCCAGACCAGACTTCATCATTCGCACTGTCTATGAATCTCGCAGGTTTTGCCATTGCACTTCAGCGAGCTATAATTCCTAAGCGCCCTAGCACACACAGTAGGGGCAGTGTGTATGTGTGAGCCTGTGTGTATGTGTTAAGAAGAGCTGCATAGGGACTGAACTGATATGACAAGAGCATGGGTTTTTCAATTTGCTCTCGTCCTGATTTGCAATTTAATAAACACTTTCACAGCGTGCACACAGTTGGCCTAGAGTCAGCCATTTTCCCCACTGCATCTCTATGTGCATCTGCTCAAACATTTAGCCTTGACCAAAATATGCATTGGAGGACAGTGATGAATAATGCGCCTAATATTCTATACCGTGTGTTTAATATGCAATATGATTTTTTTTAATGCATAGGTGGTCCACTGTATATTTGTTTTCCATAAACATTTAAAATCAACTGCAAGAGCACTGCAAAAAAAAAAAAAAAAAACCTTGGGCATCTGAAAATCTTATCTAATAATTTATACTGTAAGTAATTTTTTAAAACATCTATTAGCAGAACTATCTAAAAAAATGTCACATTTTGTTTGCAATATCATCTGCAAAAACAACAACACATACATTTTTTATGAGAAAATATTGAATTAATTATTAGGAAAAAAAAGCCTATTAATAGGTTAACAGTCTTGTTTTATGTTAAATGTTAAAAATTATTATAGCATAATTCATCCTTCCTGTTATAAGATGTATATAAACGACTCAATGAATTATACTATAATACTTTTTTAACATTGTCCCTATATTTCTGCTTTTTGTTAGAAAATAAAATAAGTTGTATCTTGGGAATTTTGTGTACCTTATACATTTTACATGTTTTATATGAAAAATGGCCAACATGAGCACGTTCTTGCATACTGCAATGCTGTTATTCTTTATTGATTAGTTGATATAACACTTAATTAAGCAATTTATTCCATCTATTTGATGGGTCTTCACGGCTTTTTTCAAAACTGCTTTAAAAATGTTCATATTTTATTTATATATTGCATTTTACATTAGCAAATGGCAAATAGCACTCTTTTTTTTTTTACATGGTATGTATAATATATACAATATTTGTAGCTTCCTTTTTACACTGTTATGATAAACTGATCCTGATCAGTTCTGTATCATTTAGTTACTATAATTCTACCTACGTAACATATATACAGTACTGTATATACAGTATATAATTTTATTTCGGGACGGTGAATTCGATCTAAGTGTCTTCATTCTGTGTGTATATTACATTATGCATCAGCTAGACGCAGGATTATACAGCAGCCACATTAAATACAGAAGCATGAAAGCATTAATAGCAAAATAAAGTCGAGATGAGAGTAAGGGCCATTATTATTCTTTAAATTACCAAACCCAACACGAAAGTATTGGTTTTTATTACAAAAGTCGTCAAAAAATGGAAAGTAAAATGCTCCAGATTGTAATAAGGGATGTTATGAAGTGTGAGCTTGC
The DNA here is from genome assembly GCA_011419295.1 of Clarias macrocephalus. Taxonomy (NCBI): domain Eukaryota; kingdom Metazoa; phylum Chordata; class Actinopteri; order Siluriformes; family Clariidae; genus Clarias; species Clarias macrocephalus. The sequence goes on from JAAGKR010006884.1 coordinate 2,023, forward strand.
TTTGCCTCAGTATCCTTTATTGCTCTCACCGCGGGCATCCTTGGAATCATTTTTGTCACTCATCCTCGACAGTTCATCATTGCTCATGTTTTACAGTGCACCCGGTCAAAATTATGGTGACTTGCACATTACAGGATAGGAAAGTAGCCCGGATTAAATGAGTTTAAGGATGTGAAACTGCAGCCAAAATATGTATATATGTCAACTTATGGCCCCGGCAGTTAGAAAAACATTAGCATATTTGGGGTATACTCTGGACAAGAGGTGGCTGTTTTTTACTGCCAGTGTATTTCTGAAGGTTCTTGAAAGAGACAGTGCGGTCATAGAAAATATCAACTGCAGATAAACGAGCTGACATAAAACTGCAGTCCATGTCCTGTCAAGCTTGGGTAGCTTCCAAGCCGAGAGAGAGACAGAGAGAAAGAGAAAGCAGAGAGAGAGAGAGAGAGAGAGAGAGAGAGAGAGAGAGAGAATTCAAACTATACAAATAGCATTCACTTTTTTTTTTTTTTTACCGTAGGAAGGTTTTCCTTTTATATCTATTTCTATTCAATGTGTCCAAAATATAACAAATAACAAAAAAACTTTATGTTATAATAACATTAATTAAAAGGCACTACAATAATTATAAAATGATAGAATTATTAAGTGTTATGTTGTTTAAGGTTATAATATAGCAATACAATATTATATATAATATTTGTACTATATGAGTGATGAAAGCCCTACACAATTATATTTCACAAAGCTGAGTTAAGTTATGGGTAATTAGACTTATGTGGTTGGTCAGCCTTGCATTTACTGTATGGCCTTGGCAGATGGCCCCTCTCTCTCAGTCACCTCTTTGCCAATGAGGTAAAAATGGCAAGTTTTTGCTCTTTAAGATGGCGGCACATAACCTGTCCATGGAACATAAATGTGTCGGAGCTTCTTGGCAAAGATAGATGGAGCCCTGCATGCTTGCCTTCATAAAAAGGTCTTTAAAGCCCCATCCTGATCCCTTTCCCCAGGAAGCATTAGATTAAAGAACAAGGAACTCGGGCTTGGTAAATGTAATGGATTGACGGCGAAGGTTTAAAAGCGCTGTCCGTTTGTGCTGGAGGAGAGAAAGAAGGCCATTATGCAAAAGAGTGCTGCGCAGGTTATCCGCGCCTTTTCTCCCAGCCAAGAAAGACAAAGAACCCACATCCACGCCGCTTTGATTGCTTCCCAGGAAGTCCTCATGTACAGCACCAGGACGGATGCCTGTATTTTGACTGCTAATATGTCTGAATGAAAATTATTTATACATTTTTGGCAAAGGTCGAGCGCCTCTGTGGTGATTACTGTGTGTGATGATGGGAACGGAGATGTAAGGGAATAGCACGTCAGGCGCTGAGCATGAACACACACGAACTGGATTGCCCAAGCTTTGATCGCTTGGCAGACCACTACCCTGAAAGGTACCTCCTATTATTGATGAACTTTCCATAAATGCAATCTGTGACCTCGGTGTGTGTGTGTGTGTGTGTGTGTGTGCGCATGTGTGTAACGAGGTCCAGGACTATATAAAGTATGTATCGTAATATGTTCCTCCTGCATATAGAAGTGAGAGAACATTGAGCATTTTTATCCAGTGCTGCAAGGAACAGCTGATCGCAATAGCATTGCAGGTGAAAAGGATCTGCATAGGTGATGATAATACATTCCTGTCAGGCATTCATCAGCACACTGCATCACAGTGAGAGAGATGAATGTAGAAGAAATACCTCCTCTTTTTCTCACATATATGCACTACTTGTATGGTCTCATACACGCATATATGTTACTATATAATCCATAAAGTCATGGTGCTGTTGAACACGGCTTGGGAGAGGACTTACCGATGTCATCATGTCATAATATCCCTGACTGGTAAGATAACGTGACAGGAAATACATCATTTATTAACTATATACATGATTAGCATAGTATAAAGTCTCAAATCTTTCGCATTTTAAGAAATTTTTAACTCCAAAGGACTTGTATAATTCACCTGATGAGCAATTCTAAGATTTATTATTATTATTATTATTATTATTATTATTATTATTATTACCAAGTAAACATACATTTTATCATTAAAAAATGTGTAAATAAATCTCATACAATATTTTTTTTCTAGGTTTCACTGTGGATAAAAGCAGTTTTTCCCCTAAATGAGTATAGCATGGTTGTAGGACTTTATGCATATACAATAATAACAATAATAATAATAATAATAATAATAATAATAATAATAATAATAATAATAATAATAAAAATTTTCTTCAAGTTAAAAACAATTTTATATGAAATAAGAAAAGAATAGTCTGATATTACCTACTTGATTAGATTTTTCTTAAAAAAATGTGTTGAGAAAACCTTTAAAGCAGCCATGTTGGATTTTTTAAACACTTAATGAAGTACTAACAATCAGGATAATGGATTAGATAATAGCATCAGAAATGTTTGGTTACCTAGCAACAATTCTGATGTTCTAGACATTAAGAACACTTGAATGATTTACTTGAAATTAACATTTAAAACAAATAGGTTACATTTAATCTGTAATTTAAAAAAAAAGTAGGATTGTTATTTAAAATGATGTCAGTATATGACATAACAGTATTAATAAAGATCCTAAAGAAAACAAATGAGATCAATCTTCAGGATATTTGGATGATGCTGGATTGATGGATGAACTTTCTGGATGGATGAGTTTAACTTATGATGGATGAGTTTAAAGCAACGGAAAAGTGATTCAATTTGTAAATATTTAAAAATTTGTATATATTTTATAAAGTGGAAAAGTTTAGTTATAGTAGGCGGAAACAAATGTTTGCCTGCAATTTTCTTAATTATGCTATAATATTAATATTTGAAGTTATCTGAAATGTGCACATACAGTAAGTGGTTATAAAGGACATGTTGCCTGTGTCGAAAGGTGTCTTCACTTGCCACCTTACTTACTTACATACCTTCTTTTACTTAACAAATGAGAAATGAGACATCATTCACAGAGTTACACCAATTTCAACATGTCTAATTAGATTATCATTCTCCAACAGCTACTACTGTAGAACATGGAAATCTTTTTCCTATGCCCGAGTGAGACGCCTACCCAAATCCATGCCAGCTGCACCCTCCACCTACAGCATATCCTCCACTACATCCTGGAACGAGACGGCCCTGGAGGCAGCACGTTCTCCATTATCCTCTCTTCTGACAGATATAACTGCATTGCGCTTGGTCTCTGGGCTCAGGTTTAGGCCTGATTTGAATACAGGCTTGTTTTATGGAGGCAGGTAATTGGAAGAAGGTGATTTATTGCAGTGTATACAGGGCCTGCATCCAACAAAATATCTGGAAGCAGGGAATAATCACTTCCCCCACCGTCATGACATTTATCTGGACACTGGTATATTTTAAACACCCCACATTGACAGTGTTGACTATTAGCCATGAAATAAATTATTCACCACTTACAAGGGAAGAAAAAATGAGAAAATTCTCCTTTCCACGGTCATAACGGGACGAAACGGCATGCTTTGGAAAGGGAAGAGGCAGTCATTTTTTGTTCAATTACAAAAGGCAAATATTTATTATTTATAAGTACTTGCCTTGTATGGGCTTAAATGTTATTTATGAACCTGTTGCATAGTGATTTCCAATGTAACTCATTATTTTTTGCCAGAGGGTGTTGTAAAGGAGCAAGGATATATTTAATGACACTCTGCTAGTCGGCGCAATTACACTGTAATCATTATGTAAAATGTGCTATTAATTAAACCAATTTTCTGCAGGGGAACATTCTTTTCTTCAGGGCTTCGTCTTCATCGCTCAGCATCGTGGCTCCTGTTTTTCTCCCTTCCTCTATAACATTGTGACTCGGACTCTTTCATATTTATAAAATAAAATTTCATTAGTTCCTTATGCTAACAGCCCTACATTAATATGGAGATGATTCAGACCATCATTAGATATATTCTCTTGATATGGCTATTTAAAAAAAAAAAAAAAAACTGGTTAATTTTACCTACGCAAAAGAGCACGAAAAGTTCAGGGAGAAGTTATGAATAGCTTCAACACTTCAAAACACAGTAATTTAATTCCAAAGCAGTTTGATGGTTAAAGATCCCAGATTGTTAGCAGCATATAAATGCTGTTGTTAAAGCAGTAGCATCTTGGCATATCCTGTGTTTTCACTATCTATTACCTTTACATGGCTGCAACAGAAACAATTCAATACCCCGAGAGTAGCCATTTACATTGCAAATGTGACTGTTTGCCGTTTGAAGGAGACAGGTGGAAAACTCTGAAGACCAAGATCACGTCAATTCCTTTGCACAGGCAGGACCAGAAGCCTAATGTTTATTTATTTGGTGCCGTACAGACAGATGTGTTTTCCGCTGATGAGAAAGCATATTTGATTTTGGATCTCTGAACAAAGAGGTATCTTTGGTTGAACATAGGAAACACTTAACTATTTTCTCCTTAAATACAAGATTTTAAAAAATCCACATTAATCACACTGCTTTAAAGAGAGATTGTTGGATATACAGTATCTATTATAAAAATATAAATTGGGATGTAATTTAATTGTATTAAAAAAATATATAAAAACATCATTGCTGTCTAATAAGCACTTTATTGTGCTTCATCAGGGTCACACTGGATTCTGGGATCAGTTAATCACATAGCGTTATATGCCAACAAATCCACATCTCAAGTTAAGCTAAAGTAGCCAATCCACCTATTGCATGTTTTGGGAGGTCTGAAGGACCCGGAGAGCCCAGATGGAACCCATGCGGAGAAAAAGCCTACCACCTACCACATCCTATATTTCCAAGTTTTCAGTGTTGTATCCTCGAGCAAGTGCATCAACCCTCATTGTATCAGTCGTGAAGATAGACATATCAGACAAATACATGTAAATGTATAAATGTTTGACAGAATCCAGTGAGTATCTGCAGCGTAATTAATTAATAATTTTAGATAATAATTATTGTATTTGCATTTTTTTTCTGTCATCGTATTAGTCTAAGAAAAATGTCTATTACCTTAAAACGAGTGCTTAGTTGAACGATCCAGTCCAGGGACCTTTCCTTGAATGCCTAAGAATAGGAGTCATAATAAAAAAATAAAAAAATAAAAGCCAATAAATATGTTTTTTCTATTAGAGAAACTGAAATAAATCACGTCTTGATTCCGTACTATTTACCTTAGTGTGTTATGTAGCGCAACGAAAATCTCATTTGCACCACTTCTATTATTCACGTAGAATAAAACGGAAGAAAAGAAAAGAACTTACACCAAAATATATCAAAAATAATTCTGTTAGTAAAGGTGCCAAGCGTACAGGTTTTGTTAAAATAGCTGTGGGAGATCATTATTGTTTCTCAAGCAACATTTCAATAGTGGCGTTCCCGGGAACATCTCCTGTAGCAGTCATAAAAATTTCACAAAACACACCGCGGCTGCCGTAATGCACATATACAATTTGGAAATCTTTTCTACCTCCTACGGCTTTAAAGCTGTTAAGAGACCATAAACGCAAATATACACAAAGAGAAATATGTACACACACACCCCTTGAAATGAAAACACATCCTACGGCCTCATCTCGCCTTCTGAGCTTTTTTCAATCTGCATAATAGCGGGGGTTTAGATTACAGAGAACTGAATGCGGGGAGGCATCGAGCTTCTTCTTAGTGATCTGAATTACAATATTTATCCTGCCTGCTTTATTGTGACTCAACAGATGAATGAGCCGATCCCATTATAATCCATAACCCTGCTGCCTGGTGTCACCGCGGCCCGTTTCATTAATAAACTAACACCGAGATCATAATGACTGTCTCCTCTGAGAGCGACTGCGAGCGGGGAATCGTTGTACATCACAGCGAGATTATCTTCATCTCCTCCTTTCTTCAAGATGAGCAAATTATTAGAACACACTCCTTATCTGTTTGGATAAGCAGCAGGCAAGTATATGATGGATGGCACTGTTTACAGATGAGGTGGGATAATATTAGGGCAAGCTACAGCACCGATCATGGTAATGAACCCTCGGCCAGTCAGATGCACAATGAGGGCCAGATAGATTACGCTGCCCACACTGTCAGATTGGGCAATCTGTTCCACAGCTCCACACCAAATGAGAGGGAGAGAGAGAAAAAGAGATTCTTGTAGATTGTGAAGCTGGAACTGCACTTTACTTTCTTGTACGATACAATACATAAATCCAACATTTTCTTGAAACTTTGTACCTCCCCTCCACTGTGCAGATATATCTTTATTTAAGTGTCTTCCAGGAAGATGCTGTCGGAATTGCTGAGAGAATTATTAGAATTATTATTTTAAAAATAAGCAAAATTACAATTCAAAACTATAAGCAAACCATTTTCCTATGGCCACCTTAAACAGGAAATCATGACTGTAGCATTTATATACAGTAAGCAGTTTAAATACCGTTATGGGCAATCAAATTGTAGTAAAAAAAAAAAAAAAAAAAAAAAGTTTAAAATTTGGAAAAATTCAGAATAATATTATGCATGAGCCCAAAATTTGGTTGACCTCTGCCAGGAGGTTCAAATCTTTTCTGTAAATGTATCTTCTAATGACAAACTGACTTCATTTGTACATCGAAGCCAAAACAGAAACGGTTGGAGATGCAAATGAAGCTTAATTTAAAGAAAATCCAAAATATATATATTTTATAATAAAGCTTACTGCAATTTCTATTTATTTATTTATTTATTTATTTATTTATTTTGTAGCGGGTCACCCTGTTACATAATGCGGTTGCAGTGGTACTTTATTTTAAAATATCAGTTTTAAGAATCAGTTTTATTTGGCAAGTACGTATATTTACACATACAAGGACTTTGTCTTGGTAATGTGATGCAAACTGTTAGAAAATTAAGAAGAATATATACACTATACACTGTGTGTGCGCGTGTGCGTGTGCGCACACAGTATGTGTATATTATGATATCGGCATACGCAGTGGTTGCATTGCTGCCTCTTGGCTCCAGGGTCGCCGGTTTGATAAGGTTTGTTTAGAAGTCCACAAGATCTCCCTTGTGACTCGGTGGGTTTCTTCTGGGTTTTCCAGTTTTGTTCGACCTTCAGAAAGATGCCAGTTATTGAATTGATTATACAAAATTACATCTGAGTGTGTAAATGAAAAAAAGAAGAAAAAAAATAAATAAAAAACTGCCATCCCATCAAGGGTTTCCATGGTTTTCTGGGGACCAGGATAAAACACTTACTGAAGCTGATTGAATGAAAATTGAATCCACAATATCTTTTTCTTAAGTTCCTTTGTTTTTCTTTATTTTTGTAAGGACATATTTGAAATGCAATCAAAGCGTGTTGCAGTAATAAATAAGGACCCCAAGGAGACGAAATCTAAAATTCTTTCTAAATTGAATCTAAACATATAACATCGTATTTGCGTGTGCTCTAATATTTGGATTTCTCTAGCGTCGGTGTGACTCCTTCATTGAATTTGTGTCCGTTAACACTAGCTGGCGATGCACTAATAGCATCAGATTGCATTCACAAAGAGTGTGTCTTGTTGCACAGCCCAAAAACAAATAGAGGTGGCAAACACTTCTTGGACAAAGTAAGTTTAATCAATAACACAAGCACCTGTTTAGGACTAGTCAGGATGTATAAATCAATAGGTGTGGAGAAAAATGGTAGGACAGGAAAGGTTAAGAGTGTGGATTAAAATGTGTTCCCTGGAGCATGTAAAAGAGGCAAGAGAGGATGTTAAAAGATGTAGCATGTGCGAGGGGTTAAATCGGGGGGGGGGGGGGGGTGATGGGGGGGCCGGGTTCTTGGCATGAGTCGCCGGCCCCCTCATCATCTTTCTCCCTGTGTCACAGGAAATGGACTGATAGATCACTTCCTCGTGTCAGCGCTCGGTGCGGGTGACAATCAGTGAAATGGCTGTGTCTTCCTCCTCACATAGGCTCATAATTGATAGTCCAAACCACAAAGACTTTCTTTACGCGTTTGCCATGATGGAGCATTAGACTCAAATCAGTCCCGATGAGGAGGAGCCACCACCATTTGTTATTTACTTCCCCAGGCATATTACCTTACAACCCCCCCCCCCCCCCACACACACACACACACTCTTCCCCCAACCTTCATCCATACACCCAGACACACACACACACACACACCAACTCCCACCAGAACCCCCAAGTGAAATTTTTGCCACAAGAACACATTATGATAATCCGACACTATGTGTGTATAGGAATCAATCAGCAGGAAAACCATGGCAAAGAGTTATGACAGTGCAAAGTATGTTTGTAACTTTTGATTAATGGAATATTTGCCGCAGGCTAAGCTCAGAACAAGGCAACCGTGTGTTCGACGTGAGGGTTAAACCCAAAATGTTCATTTAAATGCAGGAGAGGTATGGCCCAATGAGTTTGGCGCGCAAGCTGTGTGATTGTAGCTGAACCAATTTCTGAACGCCGCCTTGTAGGCTGTATCGGCCCGAGCAGCTAACCGATTCCCTCTCATCGTCCTCATCGCCCTGATTATTAATAGTTCCTCAGCGTCACATGCCTGACTGATAAATCCTAAGATGAGTTATATACTTTCAGAAAATGTCTACTATTGCATCTCTATTCTGTATTCGTAGGTTTTTCTCTGTTCTCTATTCATAAGTAGTTTTAAAATGCTGATAGTTTTTTACCTGCTAAATTCTTTAGGATCCCGAGAAGAAAGGATTTTAATATACCTGCATTACCGTATTGCATTAACACATGGTTTGCAAGCTTGTCATGAAATGCACAACCCTTATTCATGAAGTAGGCTTTGACCAACGTGTTTAATGTAAGTCTTATTCAAATGTTTGTGGTTAAAATACAGTACATGAATGTCAGCAAAATGTCTTACATGGAGCAAGGTCTGATATGTTGCTATACAATGCATGTTGTGCAGATTGTTCACATTGTACATGCACTGATCAGCCATAACATTACAGTCACCTACTGTAGGTTTTGAGCTCCTGTTGTGCCACCTGGACAGTTCTAAACACCTGGGTGTGGCATCGCATGGCCTCTGTGGTGTAAGACCCCTATCTCACCCATGCGGTTTGACTCGTGGTGGATGTGGTGTTAGGCACCGTGAGCCTCCGCGATTGCCCGCCGACGTTCCGCTGCGTTATGCAAGAATTTAGCAAACTTAATAAACAGATTTAATGAACATGTTAAATTTTTCGCGAGGAAAAATGGAAACGTAATCACACCGCCAAAACTCGCAGTGAATCATGATGAACCATACTTAGGGCCACCGCGCAAAACCGCGTAGGTGAGATAGGGGTATATGTGGCACTAGGACATTAGTGATAATCCTTTGAGTGCTGTGGGTTGGGGCCAACGTGGATCAGAACTGTTTGGATTGGACTCATGGATGGATGGTGCATCCCCATGGGTTCTTGATTGGACTGGTATCTGAGGAGTTGGGAGGCTGGGTCACTGGGAGCTGGGAGCTCTTTGCCTGCTGGACTGTGGTGCTCTGGCTGTTCTTTCTGTCATGGCCAGCATCGACTTATTTTGGTGATTTGTGCTGCATTGGCTTTTCTGTGGGATCAGACTGGACAGACTGGCCTTTTGTCCCCATGGGTATTACCATTAGCAGCCGACTGATCACTATTGATAATTTATCAGCATTGTGGTATAAATACAGTTGAAGCACAGTTGGTATTTGGTATATTTGCCTTGTACATGCTTGTATTTGACTAGCCACAAAAAGGGATCCTTAGTTATGAGTGTTATTGTCTGGAGAAATAAACTGTATTTCAAATGTATTTCAATTAGAAATTCTAGCTCTGGTTAAATTCATTACATTTACAGTATGTACATTTCTTTACAGCACATAGTTATCCAGTAGGCGGTGTAGTGTAGTGGTTAGCACTGTCGCCTTGCACCTCCAGGGTCCGGGTTCGATTCCCGGCCAGGTTCGATTCCCGTCTCTGTGTGCATGGAATTTGCATCTTCTCCCCGTGCTTGGTGGGTTTCCTCCGGTTTCCTCCCACAGTCCAAAGACATGTAGGTTAGGTTAATTGGCAATCCCAAATTGTCCATAGTGTGTGTGCCCTGCGATGGATTGGCACCCTGTCCAGGGTGTACCCCGCTATGGGCTCCAGGCCCCCCATAAATACAGGATAAAGCGGTATAGACGATGAGTGAGTGAGTGAGAGTGAGTCATCCATGACATTTGCTTTGTTAATAAATCAAAAACAATATTTTAAGAAAAAAAAACCTGAGAATAAAAAGCTAAACAAACTAACAAAAATATTGCTGCTGTGAAATATTTAAAAATATGTTATGGAATTCGGTCCGAGTGCATTCTGATTTGATGTGTTTTAACACATGAAGATCAGCAAGCAATGATATTAAATGTGCAATTCCGAGGTGCAAATTGTTTGCAGAGTGCCCATTATGCCCTTTCCAATGTTGTCATTAGCAATCAGCTCACTAGGAAAACAGGGGCGGGCGAGGGGAGGAAAATCATTTGAACTCATGATCCAGCATAGATCGGCCTGAGCACTGAGGTCATCTTCAGGCTAGGATGACAGTTCAGGTCAATAACAGAGGGCAGAAGGGGAGCTGAGAAGGGCTCAAGGGGTCTTCAGTCAAGGGCTCAGATTCAGGATGCTAAGGATTAAGGCTGGTTCTTAAGATGTTGGCTTTTTTTCTTTTCTTTTTTTTTCCCCTTTCTATTGAAGGAGTTGCAGCAAGCTGGACCGACAGTGAGTTTTGGACTTTGCTGACTGTGCCAGCTCGAGGCCCGCAGGTCACGCACCCCGGCCTCTCAGCTGCTGCTGTCTCCACACTGACAATCTGCTGAGGAATGGAAGGGTTTGATGGGCTGTCAGGTGTGTCTTTCATGTTAGCAGCAATCATGAGCACGGCAGCCACATCCTTCAAGTTTGACTATTGAGTTATTGATACAGAAACGTGTCAAATCACATCATTGATTGTGATAGGAGGTTCATGCTGTATGCATACAGAGAAAACAGTCACTGATAAAAATATATGAGAATAGTATTGTGTACAAACGATATATTGTGTCACTTTTGTGCAAGAAGAAATAAATGGTGAAGCATAAGAAAGGAAAGGAAATAGAGTTATGTATCTGAGCTATCAAGACATCTCATTTGACACATTCAATCCAGGCAAAGTCATCTCGAGGGGGGAAAAAAAAGTAATAACCCCCACTATGCCTTACCTCCCCTTACACTGTGCTTATGAAATATCACTCCTGAACTCGCGTTACCTTACCAGCTTAGGGGGATTTGGTCAGTTTGGCAACTTGTCAAACAGATGGATCAAACAGAGATATGGAGTAGGGATCATTTCTTCCCTGCTCCCTGTGTTCAGAATGTGATATGCGACTTGTAATAAGCCTTGTGCTTGAGCTTGGGACTTAGTCCAGCTGAGCTGCATTACATCCAGGCATCACCCGGTGACTCCAGCGGTCGTGCCACAGCGTTGTACATGTTATTCCACATTCTGTCCGCTGCTCGAAGGTGCTTGGCTGTCTAGGATGCTTGAAAATCCGCCTAGGCTGACTCCATCACTATCAATTGTCCCTGAGCAGCTCTGATCATCACCTCAATTATCTGCCGTCCAGCCCACCTGATGGGTTTTTTGCCAACTATAAGTTCTGTGTCGATGAACATGGAATAATGACAGCACGCTGCAGGCAGGTAGAATACAACAAGGCGGTTGGGTGCCCTCTAGTAAACAGCCACAAGCACAAGCACAAGTGCGCACACACACACACCACAGGAGCAGCAGCAGCAGCCTATTCCCCCACCTGCAGAAAAGCCATTTACTGACCGCCGAGATGTCAAGAGCTGTAGTCCTCCTGTGGGAATGGAACTGATGTGTGTTCCCTCTCCAAAGCTGAGCGAGGCGATGGAGAGAAACTCATTTACGCTGCAAATACAAATACACGCGTGCACAGAGCAACAATGTTTGGACCATGCCTGATCTTATTCTAGAGGTTACCAGGTGGGAGGGCAATATCATAGCAGGGAAACAGAATTTTGATATAGTTATCTTTCCAAGATTTGGAATACATGGATTAACAATCGGACAATATGCAGTACCAGTCAAAAGTTCGGACACACCTACTAATCCAATTTCTTTCTACATTGTACAACAATGTGGAAGTCATGCTAAATTTGCAATTATCTGCTTTGAGCCACTGATATTGAAATATGCTCTATAAAGCCTTTACAACGGCTTTAATCCGAGGTTTCTGAGGCAGGTAACTCGAAATGAAGTTTTGGTCTTGCGTTCCTGGGATGGCCTTCATGAGAGCCAGCTTCATCATGGTGCTTGATGGATTTTTACAAATACATTTAATACTGTTCTTGCCAGAACCGTTCAAGAAAAGCTGACCTTTGGGTCTTAATAACAACTGACTGTTGTTGTTATTGTTGTTGTTGTTGTTGTTGTTATTCAATTACCTAATATCATGTGTGTTCTTTCTCAGTTTTAAAATCTCAAGTAATAAATATCATTAAGCAAACAAATATTGAATTAAAAGGTGTGTCCACTTTTGACCGCTACTGTACATGCAGCTGAAACTAAATGTACAGTTTACGTGCAAATCTTTATGTTGACATGATTACATTAAATAAATCCTGCAGATGTGTAGGCTGCCACATTCTAAATCTATTCTATACATCATAAATATGGTTTATTGGATTTGAATCTGGTGATTGCGGTATACCGAGCTCACGGTAATGAAATCAGGTGATTTGTGATGATGATGATGATGATGATGATGATGATGATGATGATGATGGATAAATTGTGGCCATGAAGGAATGCAAACGGCCTGCAAGAATACACGGACAGACTGTGGCATTCAAAAGATACACAACTGATATTAAGGTTCCTTATGTGTTCGAAGAAAACACTGCTTACACCATTACACTGCTACCACCACCATCAGCCTGAGCTATCAATACAGGAAGGGAACAGACATTGTAATCTGACATCATCAATATATTTGTACCCACAGATACCATTTGAACTAGAGTATGTTCTGGAAATCAGCAAATCAGCATTTCCTGAAATACTCAATCACATTGTTCCCCATCCTGATGTTCAAAGTCTTGATTGATTTCATAGATTATTGAATTCATGTGAATATATCGGAAAATATCTGGTGACCGGCTCATGAGCACCCAAGGCTCACTCATGTCTGTCCAGTCCGATCCCAAAATACAGCACAAATTGCCGAAAAAAAACCCAAATCAATGCTTATTACAATAGAAAGGTACCAGACAACCGGTGACCCACGGCTTGCCACACACAGGGGTCAACAGGTAAGGATTTTGCCTACCTGGACTCCATACGTCCCGTATCTCAATCCGATCGAGCTCCCTTGGGATGCACCGGACAAACAACTGTGATCAACACAATCCACAACACCCAAAGGATCAGCTTCTAACGTCTTGGTGCCAGACACCACAGCACACCCCAGAGGCCCCGTGCAGCCACGCCCAGATGGGCCAGAGCCGCCCCGGTGGCACAAGTGGAACCCAAAACCTAGCTGTTTATAATATTAAAGTTTTTTCATGTAATTTTATGGCTGATCTGTTGTATGTATATGTTGTGATATAGTTACTTACTGTACTATATGCTTCCAATCACAGCCACAAAATCAAATGACTTTGTATTAGCATTTTTCTCTTGGTCGACTATTTATAAACATTTTGCTTCTCTTTAGGGTCATCTCTGTATTGCTCTGTCTCTGCTAGCCATAATAAACGAGTGTAATTATAGAGGCTGATTGGTTGGAAGGTCATCGGTAATCCTGTAATTTTTCATGGATGTTGGGGTTTGTTTGTGATGAATGTTCGCAGCCTTTCATGTGTCTCTTCTCAGACGGCCTTGTGCATGGAAATGCAAGCGCAAATGAAGCTGTTCTTGTTTTTTTTTCTCTTTTCTCTTTCTCTCTCTCTTCCCTTGTGTTTCTACAAACAAGTAAATGAGATCATACAGTGAAAAGAGCGAACATTTCATCATCAATAAACATGCATTTTTAGATAGCATGCATTTTTAAAATGCATTTAAGTGGTTGGATGCATTATATTGCATGCTTTTTAAGAATTTTTTTTTTTTTTATGAAAAATGAACAAAAAAAAAAGTTGCTTTTATAATATAAATATGTCCTGTATTTTATGTTATAATGTCACTGAGTGTGTGTGCTGTCAACGTGTGCCAACCAACTGCATGGCATGTGAGTGCAACTCTCCAGGTGTGTGCTACTTCAGGCCGCTAAAACAGATTTTATCCGATTGGCCTTTTAATATTTTTATGATCCTGATACAGAGATGCAAATCCACTTTTAAAGCACCAAATCAATCAGTCTAACTCTCAACGGTCCTGCCAAATATGGCAATAAAGTATCCAGGGAGTGTAATTCACCTCTGTGAAAGACTCCACATGCCCCCCTGTGATTTAAACCACCTTTGGCATGGCTGCCTATCACAGTTGCAACACATTTTCTCAACCAATTGCGCATTACAGTCTTCTAATGGTCAAGTCAGACAGAGTAACTTATAGCAGCTCATTAAAAGGCTCCTCTTACACACTCGCTCTATCTCTCCCTGCCTCCCCCTTTCTCTCTCTTCATTTCTCTCGCTCTCAGTGGACACAATGTCTCCTGCCTATTTGCAGTGATTTCCGCAGGTTGAATTAATGTGCTGTCAGGCTTGTTTCGGAGGCAGCTACTGTGGCTGGCAGGTTCCCTGCTACTTGGCCGATCAACTACTCAGCCGGAGCCAGAGAGGTTTTCTGGTCAGCTGGCCAGTGAGCCAGTCAGTGGAGAGGGAAACAGGGAAACAGAAATGAACGAGAGGATGGGGGATTGGTGGAGGGTGGGGTGGATTCTTACAGCTCCACATGCTCATCTGTTAGCTGACAGCCTGGGAGAAGCCATGATGGGCACTGTTCATTTAAACTCAGACAACATTTTCACTCAGCTCCAAAGTTGCCAGCTAGGTACTCTGGATAGGAAGTAGGGCTGTAATCGTCTACGGTCAGAGACATGTCCAAGACCAGGACTAGTCGAGATCGAGCCTTAAGGTGGTTGAGGCCAAGTCAGAATCCAAATGAAAGCAGTAACAATTACGACCAAAGGCCAAACCGTCACCTTAATTAGTCAGCTTCATTCATATGTTTGTATCAAGGATTAGGATGGACTTTCTTTACTTCTTGTTAAACCTTGTGCATAAGACAACGTAAACATTATTTTACACACTCATGTTGAGCCCAATGCTGTCACAAGTGCAAATGCCACTTAGTACAAATAAAATGTCTGAAATCTTGACTCAGGTTCTACGGGCTCTAGCGCTATTAGGTACGTGTAGCAAACAGTGGTATGAACATTTGTACAAACACTAATGGTGAATCAAAACAAGTCATCGAAACAAAAAAACATCCACTTGTTTTTTATGGAAAATACAAAATAAATCAGTTACAGTTGTGATTTGGCATGAATCTGCAATGGGATGATGGTGTGTATGTGTGTACAGTGTATTTAATGTCGAATGTGACTTACAGCACTTGAGATCTGTTTCTACACTGTTTTTTCCCTTCACTGGAACTAAGAAGTCAAAACCTGTTCCAGCATATGATAATGCTCTCATGCACACAGTGAAGTTCACATTGGAGTGGGTCGGAGTGAAAGATCTCGAGCGTCCTGCTTAAAGCCCTGACCTAAGTCCCATAAAACAGTTTTGGGATGAACTGGAACACTGACTGCACTCCAGACCTCCTTGCCCGATCTCACTAATGGTCTTGTGGCTAATTGAGTACAAATCACCATACATGCTCCAAAATTTGGTGGAAAGCCTTGTCAGAAGGGTGGAGCTTAGCATAGGGGGACTAATTCTGGATAGGGATGTGATAGCCGCAAAATTCTGGTCACTTATTTTTGGTCAAGACAAAAAAAAAGAGATGGAAAAGATATTTGTATTGAAAAGTAAAATTTTATTATATTATTCTACACTGTAAACCCAAATAAGCTGGCAAAACTCAAAAAATTTGACGTAATCAGTTACGTCATCATCAGTGACGTACATCAGTTATGTTTCCAATTTTAAGTAAACAAACTGTTTTTGAGTTTGTTGTACTTATTCATATGAATTTTTTTACTTGCATTATTGAGTAGCCTAACTCATACTATTTAATAAAAATTATATATTTTTTTAGTTGTTGCGAATCAAATAAATTGTTGTTGGTCCTGACGGTGTGTCGCCACAGCAGACAATCCGGTCCACACACAAGCTTGGCACAGGTTTTACACCAGATGCCCTCACATTTTATCTGGCTTGGGACAGGCACTTCATCCAGTTGTTGGGAATCGAACCTGGGCCTTTCGCATGGCAGACAAAACACTTACCACTGAGCCACTAGTGCCCTATTGCCCTGATGACGTCAGGCACAAAATCGCTAGTCTGAAAGATTTTAACTTGGTGGAACTTTAAGGTGACAGTTACTGTTACTTAAGTACTTACAGTTACTTAAAATATCAGATTTGTTCAGCTGACTTGAAAAGTGTCATTTCTGCAAACTCATAAATACCAAAAAGTTCTAAATACTCATCAACGTTTATTAATTTGAACTAATTGTAATTATGTAGGTTAACAATACTCAATATGTTTAATTACTTCAAGCATTAGGGTTTACAGTGTATATTGTAGGGCAGTATGGTGGTGTAGCCTTGGACCTCCAGGGTCGAGGGTTCGATTCCTGCCTCAGGTCTGCATGCATGGAATTTAGTGGGTTTCCTCCGGGTACTTTGGTTTTCTCCCAGAGTCCAAAGACATGCAGATTGGGCATTTCCAGATTGCTCATAGTGTGTGATTGAGTGTGTGTGTACTTGTGCTCTGCGATGGACTGGCATACATGTTCTACTTGTGTTTCAGGTTTTTGTAAAAAAAAAAAAAAACAATTATAATAATTAATCATTTATGTATTTATTTATTTATTTATTTATTTTGTGCAGTACTTTGAACTGCCATGTGTATGTAAAGTAGTCTATTAATAAAATGCATTATTATCATAGAACTGTTTGTCTCAAACGTAAAACATTAGATAGATTTGGGTGACTCACTCTTTTTAAATGAAGACCGAGAGGACTTTAATCTCATCTCATTCATTTAGTAAAGCTTAATCAATAGCCATGAGATGCCGAAAGGTCTAGTTCAGCCATTGATTACTATCGCCCAATTCTGCTTCAACAATAAGCCAACTTTGCATTAATAGGCTTTTGGCTCTTTAGTCTGGACTTCCTTTGGTGGTGGTGGTTTTTGGTTAGGGAACAAGGTGAAGCCTGTCTTATTACTCATGTCACCTGGTGGGATCATGCTCTATTCCCCAGCCCCATGTCCCAAACCTTAATCCAATTTGTTCAGTCTTCTTGTCCTCACTAGCTGCAAAATTAAAAACCTTGCCCCACAAAAACACCTTGCATTTCCAAGGTATTGGCTGCTCCTGCTAGACTAGAAACTTCATTTATTCTGGCTAACTTCTCAATTATCTTCCCAGTAGTGGAGACGTGTAAAAAGTGCAAAAATCAATAGGATTCCATTCCCCTAGTATTGGAAAGGGAAAAATTAATGAGATAGGACACTCTCTTAATCAGAAATAAATGTTTTAATTCAGATAATGACATAGTTTTCCCTTGCAGAAGGATGACAAATGCCGGGCCAGCAGCCCCCTTTCTAGAAGCCGTTTCAATTTTATTGTAAATATAAAAGGTATTGATCGGAGAGATGTACAAACCCTATTGCTTACAAAAGCCATTTGGGGGGCCTGGGAAAACTATTAAGCGCAAGGTCAGAAATCAATAAACAACACTAAAATGTGGCTGCACTTGCCCTGGCTGGCACATTGAAAAGGAGAATGGCAGGCGTAGTGACAGAAGTGTCGGTGGTGGAGAACGGGTAAGGATGAAGGGGTCAGGTGTGTAATCACTGCTCCTTTGACAGCCACCTAACGCGGCGGCTTGACCGGCTATTGTTTCAAAACACCAACTCATCAGTCTGTCACCACTGCTAGCCCACTTTACTAAGACTCCAGCCTGTCACATCTCCACCATATCCTACAGTATATCCTGCTGCCCGTTGCTGTATCCTGTGCAAGCCAGAATTAAAAAAGAAACGGAGTCTCATTACAGGTCGGTTACTGGTCTTTGGGACTAGATACTGACATCCTAAATGTTACACTGTCATAGAAAGAAATATTGTTTATTTTGGATTAAAAGACTAAAAATTGTAAATTGCAAATTTGTGATGCTGTAGTTTCGAATAATTTCATATCAATCTCATCCCAACCTCAATCCAAGTGCTAAGCTCCAAAGTTTAAAAGGCCAATATGCTGTCAGACACAAGGCCACGACATGGACCTTTAGCAATGGATTCTCAATGGCATCTCGGTGGAAAGTTGATAAAGTTGTAATTTGTGTGCAGTAATTATTGTGAAATGGAGAAGGCGATCAGATCGGGGCAGATGACTTAACCCCAAATCTATGAACTCAACTGGACAAACCGCGGGTCACAGCCTCACCTGCACTCTGCCACAAGTCCTACATCGACTGACCTTCACAACACAACAGGTCATAGCAACAGGTGGAGGGAAATGCTGCGCAGGAAAAGCAAAGCCATCTTAATAAACATTGCAAATTGATAAATCATTGGGGAGCCCGAGGGGACTTTATCTGCAAGAGATCCATGAGGCTTAAGGAGGATCAGTCAGAGAGTATTGCCTTCTTCAGCGACATCCGCTTGGTAGATAAATAAATAAATGATGCTCCGTGAATCTGTATACAAATGAGAGTGCCTCGCCCTCACACATGAATAGGGGCTAACTTATGGAGGGCAGTTGTGGATGAAAATGCTTCTCTTCCTGCCCTTCTGAAAATGGGATTTAGGAGAGGTCACCGTCTCCTATCAGAAGGTGAACTGCGGGGCGTTTTCCGAAAGGTGGCAGGGGTCCCGTGGATTTAGATCTCTGTGCACCCCCTCTCCCATTCTTGGTAATGTCAGTTTCTATGTCACGCTCATCTCTCCGAGTGATGATGGGATGGGCCTGATGCGGCCCCCTGTTGGTGCGGTCACTCGACCCTGCATGTAATACTCCCTTAATGCCGCCACAGTGAACAAAGCACCCCATCCGCTGTGCACAGATCCCTCTTGACCCCTTGTCGCCTAACACAATGCAATTGGCCATGTCATTACGGCTGCCTGGCTGTCCCATTCCCTGTCTCTGCATGCACGACGACTGTATAAATTGATTTTTAGCTGTCAGAGGAACAGGGGCCAACAGATTTGCTGGCCAGTGAGTGAAAATGAGGAAAGAAATGACAGTGAAAAGGTCATCTGATTTTTCCGAGGATATCCAAGAGAAATGAATCCTAAAGTGGGAGTAAAAACTATTTATCCACAACCCCATCTGAATTTCTATTTACTTCACTGCAAGATGGGTCTGCAGCCTGCATCGCATTTTGCTTTTTATAAGTTCTTTGTACAATTTAAACCGACATATAAACTCAAATTTCTTTCTTTTAGACCTACACCTTTATTTACCAAGCAGTAATAAGTATTCTAGTTGCTTTGTCCATATTGTATATAATATATTTAAAATATTTATACATACACACACAAAACCTCTTTCACATCTTTGGACATCTTTCTTATACCAGATGTTTGCACATGTGTGAGCATAAAAAAAGTGACGATACCATTATCATCTAAAATCATCTCATTTGAAGCATCAAATGTATATCGATTACAAAAACAGAGAAACATATTATACTGAAAAATCCTGTATTTATAATGCGTTATAAATACATTACATTTAAAACAATTTATAGGGCATATAGCTGTATTCAAGGACATTGGCATATTAAAGGGTGTACAGTATTCATATAAGAAAATAATCATAACATGCAAGTGAATGCAAATGAATGTTGTATTTCTAATACATTGCAACACATTTATCATGCGTATCTATAATAACAAAAACCTCATATTGCTGTATAATGTATACAAATGAGATGACTGGCACGTTTTTTGAACAGATGCTGATATGTAGTTATACTGTAGATAATAAAAAACTTTTTGATAAATCTTATATTAATAATGCATTATTAATACATACTGTATATAATGCATCATATATATATAGTCCTAAATTTCAAACATGTTATATAGCATGAATAATAACATTGTATATAGTAATGTACTCTGTATAAATGCTCATAAGTAGTTATACAGACATGGTTAACACTGCATAACATCAGAATACATACGGTATTCTGATAGTTTTTCAGTTTTAACAGGGTTGTAACACATTATAAACAGTTTTTGTCATAGTAGCCGTTGTTCACTATGTACTAGGTTCCTCCTGTTATAATGCAGAGTCTGCAAAATGAAGCCCATGACTGTGATGTGAATTAACATAAAGACATAAAAACAGTATTGTGTATTCAGCTACAGTATAACTCTGCATGAGAATTTATACAGGTGCATTCCAAGCAATGTATGGTATAATTCTTTTAATGCATTTACAGTATAAATAAAGAATATAAATAATTTAAAGTAATATTATCATTATGTCCTGTAGCATTGTATAGTCAGTGTGCGCTGTATTATCAAGGCTGTTCCTGTAGTCACAGAGCCTATGCCGGGAACACTGTGTGGGAAATAGGAATACTTCCTGCTGTATGAGAGGTCACATCATATGGTTATAATATTCAAAATTTACCCTGCGTCATTTTGATGCATGTGCATAAAGTAATTCATATACATGTAAATTATATAAATACATAGAAATGATGTAAACTCGACAGTATATATAATTTTTTGCACGTGGCTCCAGGATATATAATCATCCAGATTTGAATGAAATCCACAACCTATGTTCAACACTTCAGATTCTGTACAGAAGGGTGTCTGCTTTTCTTTTGCTTAATAGCAGAACAAACTTGCCATTTTTCACTGGTCCGATGTATACAGTGCCTGTGACTGGTCCATAACTCAGTCCAAAGAACACAGGCCCATTTTCGCCACTTTGCTGTCTCGTGAAAAGCAGAGGGACCTTGCACGCTTGTGCACAGTGGCAGGCACAGGGAGGAGAGAGCCACGATTTATGATTGGGTGACACCGGCGGAGGGGGTGATTTATAGTTTAATTTGCTGTTGTAATAGACAGAGGATAATAACATGTAAAATATTAATCAATGTGTAGCAACAGCAGACATCATTTGCTAAGCTTGTTATCCGCTGCTCTGCCCCTGACAGTGAACAATTAAACTGACATGTGAAAAACAAGTTGCGTGTGTTCTGGGGGTCGGAGTGTGCGTGGTGGTGTGTGTGTGTGTGTGCGTGCGTGCGTGTGTGTGTGTGTGTGAATGTATACACGTGTGCATGTGGTAGGGATTGAGGGGTAAAGGAAGGAGGTGGGGGTTGCGTGTAGAGCTTTAAAGCCCCAGGTGGGGGACATTTGGGCAGAGAGAAGGGGATTTGTGTGTTAAACAGCAACATCAGTCCCCCTCTGAGAGAACGACTGCCTGAAACGATAGACCTTTACAAGGAACATTTTCCTCCCTTCTAAAGCCCAGTGATGAATGAGACACATGACAGCACGGCATGCCTTTGAGCAATAAGCTGCATGTTATGAAATATGTGTAAATAATAAGCAGAGCTTAATCACAGTTCATTTTGGGAAATTGGCCAAATTATAGATGCTGTTTGGACTAGAGCTTAGAGATACAGTACGCTAACAACAAATAAAGAATGTAGAAAGTCCAGGATATCTAGGATATTTATTTATGTATCTCATAATTATAGTGCCACAAATAAAAGAGAACATTTATTAAGGTTGGTTCAATTGCATTAGAATTTAATTTAATAAGAGTATTTCAATTATTCTAACTTCCCACACAGTGTTCCTGGCAATGAGCTTCCGACCAGGTTACAGAGTTTACTGATTATGTACAGTATAAGTCAATGGAATATTACATATAATAATGATATAAATATGTGTATATATCAATAATACCTTAAATTACTTGGCATATGCCAGCTTAATCTAAAGAACTAGATAATTAACACATATAGAAAGAGCTTATGTCTTTATCATGTGATTTTCTATAACATAAACTGGACATTATAATATAAACTATATGCGAAAGTAGTACTGTATGTTGAACACTGAAGATACTTCTCCAGACAATGTTGATAGTAACAGTGCATATTTTATAAATTACATTTATGCATGCAACTATGAATAAAAACAAACAAATAATAATAATAATTATTATAATAAATAAATAAACAAATAAATAAGCATTTTAATGAATATCACACACATACATTATATGTATGTATAATATGCTATTTATATGCTATTTAATGCCGGATTGACAAAAAAGTGTTAGCATTATTTTAGCATCTTTGAATACAGTACCTAACTTTACCCAAGTTTTGTGTGCTTCATTATATTACACCCTGGAACACATTTGTTAAAAATACATTATAAATACACGATTCCCAGAAGGTTTACAATTATTCTTAGCACATGTAACAACTTTTAAGCAGTTTTGCAAGTTTGTGTGAGTTGTTATCAGGTATTATGTGTTTATTATAGATATAGGACCTGTATTGCACTATGAATGCATTAATAATGCATTATGGATACAGGATTCACAGAAAGTGTTGTCTTTTTCAGTACCTTCAGTATGACTACTTTTAAACATTTGCACAAGTTTGTCCAGTCATCATAAAGTGTGTATTTATAAAGTGTGATTATTTATAGTGTCTCTGAATACTTAAGGATGTGCAAGTTTTATAAGTATGATGTTATGTTATAGGTATACCCTATAACAAAGTTTTAAAGTTATTTTAATTTCCTCAATATAATATAATATAATATAATATAATATAATATAATATAATATAATATAATATAATATAATATAATATAATATAATATAATATAATTCTTCATTTTTTTTTCTCCTGTCTTTGCAGCTTTGAAGCTGTTCCTCCACTGTGTGAAAAGAAGAGATGTTTTTTCCTGCTTGAATTCTCTCAGCATCCTTCCTGCCAAAGGCTATCTGTGGGCTGAGAGGACTGTGAGGGTGAGATCTATGGGAGGTCAGTGTGGCATGATGAGCCAAACTGCACAAGCTTTAACAAGAACCTTTCAAAAATTCAATTACAGACACAGATATTAATAAATCCTCTCTCTTGCTTTGGAACAAAAATTTGTCAACCTGTCTGCTTTTTTTTTCTTCTTTCTTTCTGTACCCAGCATCTCCTTCTGACCCCGGTCAATTACATTGCTTGTAAATAGTTTTTATACATGTTCAAATAATTGCTCATCCTAATGTGCAGCGATCTGTATTCGTCACGCTCAGCGAGCCGCGGCCCCCATCAGTGCTCGCCCGACCAGCAGGCCCCATTTGCTGAGGCTGTAAGTGAAATTGAAATTGAAGTTATAATTGATATCAGGGCCCATCACCATAATGGGTTCATCATAGCGCCATCTAAAATATTAATTTTCTAATTATGGATAAATGATCAGACAAGCTGAGGCAGCGGTACTGAGGCAGCCCCTGGGAGCTCCGCAGGCTGTGGATGGGAGGACAGGGCCTCGTAAAGCCCACAAATCTTTTCTAATTCTCCGCCGCTGAGCAGCACACGGGTTCTATTCGCTCCCCATAATGGATAAATAATAGTTAAGAATCAGGCTGTTAGGCTCAATTTTCTCGCCTTACTCATGCTCTCTTTCTCTGCCACGCACGTTTTGTGTTTATGGGAGCATGTGGATATGTGCTCTTCATTTTTCCTTCTCTGTCTTTGCTGTTTTTTAAGCCGTTCTTCCTCGGTGCGATAATGGAGGCTTGCACGCTGGAGAGAAAAGGAGGATGCAGCAGCATGTAATGATTATTTACAAAGATGATGAGGCTACTTAGCAACACATTTACATACAAAATTTGCACATGGAGATTACTTGCCCTTGCGGTTGATATTTCTCGCGCCTAAACTGAGTTATCTGTTCGCAACATTAACCTTTTGCAAATGGCATCATCCATCCACTAAATCTGGGGCTTGTTAAATAGTCTTTTGTAGCGAGATGTAGTTATTTAGATGGGGACTCGTACCCAGATAAAAGGGAGGAATTAAATATGCTCTGGCAGGACGTGCATTTCGGTTTTATGTGGCGATACTTTGTGTTAATTGTTTCCCTGCACCTTGATCCTGTAATTAGGACCTCACTAATTATCTAATTAGCCGATAGCAGAAGGGCAGGTTGACGGCAACAGTTCAGCCATCGTTCAGTAGCTCATTATCCTTGAGAAAGTCACTGCGTGCCCCCTTTCCCTCCCCTTCCTCTTTGTGGCCAGCGGGCTTGGGGAAGAGTCTGGCTGGAGGAGCACACTGTTCTGCCACTCTCTGCATTTATCAAGCTGTCTCCTAAAATGGCAAGTTTTCCACATCACAAAAGCTCCTGTGACAGCCAAGTTTATATTGCAGTGGGAGCCCATATGGGTCAGGAAACAGAAGGAGGGGAGGTTTTGGCAGAAAGAGCGAGTTTAAGAAAGCCTGCAATTGGCCGTTTATAGGTGCTGGGTTAGAAAGCTAGAGGAAAGAGGTAGAAGTGAGGAGAAGAAGGAAAACATCTCAAAACTGCTCAAGGCTGCTTCTTGTCCTGCTCAGCTGCAGAGATCCGTGTTCATTTCGGTGCTCGATGGGGAAGCCAGACGAGACCTAGCCACATCCCTCTTGGGAGCCTCTATTGGGACACCCCCCCATCCGTCTATTCCCCTCTCTTCATCAACCCCCTGCATCCTATCCTGACTCTTAGGAAGTCCAGGGCCACTGGGACACTGCACCTTTGTGTTGGCCCTGCCACAAACGTGGTTAATCAGTAATCCAGTTTGGCTCTTTCTTTCTGTCGCTATCCTTCTTGCTTTAGGACGTGAATGCATAACAGTGTTGTCATGCCTTATTAAGCTGATTAACAACTATTAACTTTTCGTTTTCTCAGCTTTTTCTGCTTGGTGAAACACTGTCCGGAGTGTACCAGTATGTGGCACTAATGAGTTATCGCTAATGGTTATCAGTATCATGTTTTTGCATTTACTGATGAATCATTGATATTTAATTAGCTTAAAATGTGTTTGTTCCAAATGACAGAGTAACGATTTAAGGCATAAGCAGGAGGCTCTTTAAAAATTGTCTGGCACCCTTTCTGACGGTGAATAAAATAATGTAAGAAACGCATATATGTTTAGCAATTAACCTATATATGTACAGAGACTGTACAACCCCCCCCCCCCCCATCCAAATTACAAATTCAAATCTTAGTATCCCCAATATTAAAAATATCTTATACTGTGTGAATTTCATCCAGGTTTACAAGTTTCCTCGTACCTCTCAAAAATATATCGGCATGTGAATTTGCTAAGTTAAATACAGTAAGCTCTGGGTGCATGGTGCAAAAGACTATTTATACAGTTGCAGTGTGTTGTTGTATATTAGTATTTACTCACACACACACAGAGTGTACGACCATACAGCCCATACAGTCACCGATTTCATCACCAGATTTGATCCAGTAGGGGCTTCATTGCAGTGAACTAATTTGGAATTGGAATGTCATGTTATGCAATTAAAATAAATTCTATTCAGTTTAGTGGGCACTGTCACAAAACAGATTTATAACCTATACGTCCACAGTTAAGGGTTCGATTCCTGCTTTGGGTACATGGAGTTTGCATGTTCTCCCCATGGGTCCTTCATGGGTTTCCTCTGTGTGCTCCGGTTTCCTCCCACAGTCCAAAGTCATGCAGTTTGTGTGTGTATGTATGTGTGCGTGTGTGCCCTGTGATGGATTAGCACACTGTGTAGGGTGTACCCTGACTCGTGCCCTAAGTCTCCTGGGAGAGGCTCTTGGCCCCCTGTTATAAGTGGTATAGGATAAGTGGTATAGAATATGAATAAATGAATGAATGAATGAATATATTTATCCCTAATTTGCAAGCCAGATGATGAAACTACAAGCCATGATGGAGAAACCTCAAGATGAACCAGACTCAAAAGGGACCCCAGTCTCATTTCGATAACACTGGATTTGGACATTTCCCCTTTATAACTGTGTGCAGTTGTGTGACTTGGAACTTGTGAGCGTAAGAGTAACTTGTAAATATAAGTATTAAAGTTGTTTCTGAATTAATTTCTGTTTTAACAAAGTATAAATATTAAATGAAAATCTGACCAGCAAAGTAACTGAATATTTGGGCTAGGGCTAAAACAATAATAAAAAATAAATAAATAAAAATTCCACTGTAAGTCTTTGTATAATTAATATGAACCCATATCCATGATTAATGATGCAGCGACTGGCAGCCTCCATATAAAATCATTATTGTATTATAATGCACATAATAACATCAATAATCCTTATCTCCATGCCTCCTGACATATTGCAAATCAAGCTTCGGAGTGAGCAAAGGCAATATACTGACAGAGAAATGTAAGGATATTAAGTTTCTGTGCACATATATCACAACACAGGGAAGTCTAGTCTACAGCCGTCCAGATTCACTACAGCCGCGATCAGCACAGCTCCTTTAACGTGACATTTAGCCATCCCTTTAAGTTGCATTTTTTATATCTTTTCTTTAATCTTTGGAGGCAGACCACACGCAAAAAAGCCATTGTCCTTCGGTTGGTAATTGAGTTTTCGAAGTATCAGGAGCTAGTTGTAAAAAGCATCCATCTAGCTGAGGAGCTGATCAATATGAGGAAGAGGAGAGGAGTGAGCGATTGATTTATCCCCAGGCCGCTGCTTGCTTAAGGCAGTGCCGTGGTCTGAGCACCGCAGCTCCTTGGAGCCAGATTAACACCGAGCCTCATTACCGCGCGTGTAAATAAAGACGGATAGCCAGCAATATTCCCGCAAATTTGTTTCCCATTACAGCAGGGCCAGCAGTAATTGCGGCTTGAGACCGGATTCCCCAGAGTGTGCGTACAGTTACATTCATATTACTGCCTGGACGACATGCTGTTGGGCGAAAGGAGGAAATATTCAGCTGAGTAAAACAAGCCTCAGTAGACTTCATAGATGATTTTTGTTAATGTAAATAGATTTGGCAATGGCATTATGTGCACTAAGTGCAGAGTATGTGCTTTTAATTGTAAAATATCTAACATTCTTTTGTTGAAAGTCTAGTTTCAGTCATATTTAAAAGCGTATTAATTTAGTCTTAGCTTTAGCTTAGCTTAGCTTTATTATTTAGCTTAGCTAAATTTACCAAGCATTTTGCTGCTCATTAAAAACTTAAGCACAATAACATAAACCTGTGATTGGTTGCGGATCACACATCATACATCACTGCAGTATGATACTAGATCAAGCACTCATAAGCAGCTACTGGTGCCAAATAACTAGTTGATTCATTACTTACATTTAGTATACAGTGCATTTTAATCACTGTGCTCTTAATCAGTACACCACACAGTACTGATCCATTTTGCACATCCACACATGCTTCTGCACTCACTCTGAACATTCAGGGTATTCAGGTCATTCGCTCACTAGTCCTCACTACACACCTGCTCACTCATGGACATTATGCACTTAAGACACTTTAAATATGCACACAAGCCACTTTGCTGCATATTTGCGCACCCCTGGACATTCCGTTCCTTATGTTCACTCCATTCCAATATTTTCTATTTGTACAGTTAGGTTTTTCTCACTTTCTTATAATTTCCTTATATCTTCCTTTAATGTATATTTGTATCATACAGACATTTTATATTTTATTTTATTCTTCTTAGTCAAATTTTATATATATATATATATATTTCTCAAATTTACTTTTGTTTTAATATTTATTTTCTATATAGATATTCTTTCTTATTTCTTCTTAGATAGATAACTTTTCTTTTTTGTTTCTTTCTTGTACTAAGGTCAGGGCAGTTGCCTAAGCATTTCACTGCATATCGTACTGTGTATGATTGTGTATGTGACAAATAAAATTTGAATTTGAATTTGAATTCTTAGCCTGGTTTAAATCAACCAAGAGATAATCTCCAGTTCTGAAAAATGAGTCTAACCGAAGTGGCATAAATGGCAAAATGTGTAGTTCCTCAAGTGGCTTCAAAAGTGAGTCAATCTCCACCGGGCATCCATGTTAAAATGTTAAACGTTACAACAGAAATAAATATGTTTGCAGCTTGGTACAAAGAAAAACATAACAGTTTTGGTCTCCATAGCTAGAAAAGCTATAAATGCTGGCTGCATTGCAGGTGTCAACGACTAGCTGTCTGCTATCATCACTTTAGCTAAACAGCTAACTGGAATTGTTGTACCTCATTAAATGTAGGGTTTGACACGAGATGACGTGTAGGACATGGATAATAGAGTTCAAGCAAATGCATAGTAATGTCAGAAAATAAATGAGCGTTTGCCACCTTAGCATTTGCCATAACTAAGCTAAAGCTACCTTAGCTAGCTTGTGGTAATTGAGGGCTCTGTTCGTTCCACCGATTTGCCCATGTATGGATTGACTAGGGTTTAGGTTAAGTCATTTTTTTTTTTCAATGACCTGAGCTCCCACAGTTCCTCCAAAGCTTCAAAACTGTTCTTTAGAAAGCATATGGGTGACATTACATAGGGTTTGCCCAGTTCTTATACATGTTCGCAACCCTAGTCCTGGAAGACCACTGCCCTGTCTGTATACAGTATTTTCCTGTTTCCACTGCTCTACCACAACCACTTCACTTAAGAAAAAGGCTGTTAATTAGTTGATTAGTGAAATCAGGTGGCGGCACAGTGGCGTAGTGGTTAGCACTGTCGCCTTGCACCACCAGGGTCCGGGTTCGATACCCGGCCAGGCTCGATTCCCGTCTCTGTGTGCATGGAGTTTGCATGTTCTCCCTGTGCTTGGTGGGTTTCCTCCGGGTACTCCAGTTTCCTCCCACAGTCCAAAGACATGTAGGTTAATTGGCGTTCCCAAATTGCCCGTAGTGTGTGAATGAGTGTGTGTATGTGTGTGTGCCCTGCTATGGATTGGCACCCTGTCCAGGGTGTACCCTGCCATGTGCCCTAAGTCTCCTGGGATAGGCTCCAGGCCTCCCGTGACCCTGAATACAGGATTAAGCGGTATAGATGATGAGTGAGTGAGTGAGGGAGAGTGAAATCAGGTTTACTGAGAGCTGAGAAAACACTAAAATGTGCAGGGCAGTGGTCATCCAGGACTAGGGTGGAGAACCACAGGTTAAATAGTAACTTTTTTCGATATTTTAATTGCTTTATGATTATATACAATTATTTGAAAACAAATGTTGGTTATGAGCTTAGTTCTTCTCTACATATCCTCCATCTGAGGTGACAAACGTCTACAAACAATGCATGAGCTGGTGGTGCAAGTTTCACCGTTTCGTGAGCTGAATGGGTTGGCGTGATGTCATGAAGACAGCGCACTTATATTTTTTCAACTGGTTGCGCCATTTTGGTTTTGACCCTCCAGCGATATTGTGCGAAACTATACCGTGGGTTTTTAAACAAGGGTAAATGTTTCTGAACATACTCGTTTCCCGAGATTAAATATATTCCATTTTTTTTCATACAGAAAACATTTGTCTGCATGGTAATACAAATTTAAACATCAGTGTTGTATTTGTATATTTAGGAAGGCACATGACAGTTCTACAGGAGGAGAATACATGTAAGAACTGTGTGCCCTAGGTGAGCCGCAATCACTTCTTCACTTCTCATCTTATTGATTTCTGCAAGAAATATAGAAGCAGTGCTCTGGAGAGGACGGAGGGCTGCCCTGCTATTGAGTCGTTTTCCCCATCTTTTCAAAAAATCTTTAATCAAACTTAAAGTGAAATACTAACATGCCACTTGACATGACCTTTTAGCCTGTTATGAATCACCACATTTTTAAAATGGTGCTGGTGACTGTCTTTTGCTTGCCTTGTGATAGATATTCCCTCATCGCTACACAGTGGAGGAGACAGAACAGCTTCAGTGTTTGGTCTAATGGTTATCTTGGGCCTCCTGGCTAGTGACCTATGACAAATCCTGGACAACAAATCCATGTTTAAAGCAGTGCAGATATCCTTCACAGATTTTTTTCAACCAGAGTACTTGACCTTTAATGGTGCATATACCACCTTTCATGGGCAATGCAACAAAGAAATGGTTTCTTTGAAATACATTTAAAAAAATTAATAAACATATGGGTCATGATGAAAAAAATTTTAATCAATACAACACAACACAAGAAGATCAATGCCTAACATGGCATTTCGATTAAAGAAGGCACAGAACACAAAACTGGAGGTGAAGGGCCGTGGCCTTTTGAACTATGAGGACTGTAAAATGTGGTAGGCTATAAAAATCCCAAAAAGACTGGCTGATTGAAGGCTCTTACAGCCTATCATTACATTATCATAACTCAAAACACAGCAGAACAAATCTAGCCCTAAATACAGCAAACAAGACACCCTTTAATGTCCATAAATTTTAAAAGTGTTCTTTCATTTTAGAATTTAGTGACAGTTCTGGGAAATCTTTCAATCAGAGGATAATAGACTCAAGGGTCTATAATTGCCACAGAGCCCAGGGCTTTAAAGCACTCTATCTTGTCCAACATCACCCGAGGGCAAGAGCCAGCTGAGGGTAAGATCCTTACACAAAGGGCTCATTGGGAAGGTTTAAGCCCTTAAAACAACATGCAGCACCATCATACTCTGAGAAACAATGGCACACACATTAGCGAATCCCCAGCGGGCCGGCTGGCTTGCTCTACAGAATGATGTCCCCATGGTGTTGGTCCATTGAAGACACGTTTGTCCCAACTGTTCTTTTCTGTGGCCTGCTTAGGTACAGGGTTAAAAGGGAGGAGCAGCAACCACAGGGCATCCAGCAATCTTCAACTCACACATAAAGCTAGACTTATTAAAAGCATCTTAACACTCCGGGTTGGCTCAGCAGCATTCCCATAAAGATGAGACATATCGCGACTTTATCATCTGCATCTCCCACCTCCATTTTTTTCTTGAGTCCAAGAGTGTAAAAGTTAACATTTTGTAGCTAAGGCGTTAAACCTGAAGGTGATTTTAAGGCATGCGATGTCACAGAGAGAAGTGACCAAGAGCATTTCAGGACAATTCAGCACGCTCGAGCAAAAAAATCTGAGAGCACTAGAAATGCACTATTAACCCAGAAGCTTTTATAAGGTGGTAGTACCAAAACAGCCAAAAAAAAAGTTTTGAAAATATTACCAAAAACATATGCAAATATAAAAGAAAATGCATTACTTAAGCAATTAAACTTCTAGTACAAATTTCCATTAACCATTGACTAATAGTTTAGTCCATCCATCCATGAATCCATCTATCCATCATGCGTACCTCTTATGCTTTGTAGGGTGTCAACGGGGCCTAGAGCCTATCCCAGGGAACTGAGTGCACAAGGTGAGGTGAAACTCTCACACCCCGAATGACAGAATGGGAGCACATGTCTTTAGGTTGTAGAATAAAGCAGGCCAAGCATAGAGAAAAACATGCAAACTCCATGCACACAGACTAAGGATGAGATTCGAACCCTTAACCCTGGAGGTGCAAGTTGACAGTGCTATCCACTAAGCCACCAGATAATTTTATATATAAAATAAAGCAAAACCCCTCCTACTGAACGTTTACCCTTTTCCTGTGTTGAGTCTGAAGCTTCTGTCGGATCCCTCATCTTTTATGAAACACCCTAATAGCTTTCCTTTTCTTTTCCTTTTTTTAAGTGGAATATCATATTATGCCTAGAAATGTACAGAGAATGGATATGAAAAGATGATGTCTTTCATCAAAGACGGTGCTCTTCCATCCATCAGACTAACTAGCCATCCATTCCATAAGCTGCGAGCCTCGCCGCTGACTGTGTATTACTCTAAAAAGCCTCCAGCAGCTGAGGTAAATGATTCTGGTTATAATCCAAGGCACTTATGTGAATCAGAGGATCCAGATTTTGATAGGTTTGTAATGGACTTTTCCTCTTCATTAACTGACTTATAGGTCCTGGATTTTATGCTTTGTGGCTTTAAATTGAATAATACATCTCAGATGTTAAAGTAACATTCATATTTTTAAAATCAATGTTAGTAAAATTTTATGTACACTGTTGTATTTGTTGATAGCTGCTGCTCGCAAATAAAGCAGCAATTTATTGGCCCCATGCTTCTTCTTTTTTTTTTCTCTACTATTATCATAAGCGCAAAGGCACGCCATAAAAAACTTTAATTAAAATTTTAATTAACAGCAGTAATCAATAGGGTGTAACATAACATCTCACATATTTTCAATGACACAGTGGGAAAATGCTATCGTATAAATACAGAGGGACATAAGATAATGATTTTATGGACTAATAAGTGGATACATTATCATTCTCATTTTTTAAAATATTTAATATCACTTTAAAGAAATATGTGTAAAGTTCAAGACCTCTAAAAAAAACACCTATACAGGTAAAGATGACCGCAAGACCTGTATTTTATTTTGGGTTCAAACCAGGAAAACAGGGATTTTAAATGCTTTTTCGCCTGCACTTGAAATTAAATGTATAGAGACACAAAACAACAACAACAACAAAAAAAAACAGCACAAATACATCCGGTTCCTCCAAACGTGATTTATACATTGTTTACCTAATTACACCAATAACATGATATTTGCCCTTAAGAAGCCCTTAAGAGATAAGTGGACGAACACAACCCATTTCTTCAAGCAATAAAACACTGCAGTCTGTAAAAAACTGAAGATTGTTTATGTCCTCTCTGACTCGTTCTCTAACTGAGGCTGGATACAGAACGGAAAATAAACATTATTTCTCAGTGCTTTCACTGACGTTTGACTTTGAAGGCGAAGATTTAAAGACACTTCTCAGGCTAAGTGTGCACGATTCGCCAGCTATAAATTATCTGAAGGTTGTTGTTATATGGAAGGTGCATGAAATATTATGTTTTGTGAATGTGTGTAGGTGTGTGTCAAAAGTTTCATTAAAAACTATTTAACACAGACTAACATTGGTATCTCTGTTTCTATGTAGGTGAATTGGCTACAGTAAATCGTCCATAGATGTGCATGGAGGACTGGCATCCCATTCAAGCTGTAATCCCACTTCACACCTATTTCCAGGATAGGCTCTGAATCCACTGTGATGGGTTGTGTTGGTGATGGTGATGGTGGGGGCGGGGGGGTGGGGGGGGGACCTGGAGCCTATCCCGGGGAGATCAGGAGCACAGGGGAGTACCCACAAAGCATGGGAAGAATACACACAACAGACTATGCACACACAGACCAGAAGCAAGATTCAAACTTGCCACCCTGGAGGTGCGAGACTAACCACTGAATACCACCCATGTCATTTATTAATAATTACAAAACACAATTGTTGGGCAATTTGTAGTATGACAGTTTAAAAAAAACACACCTGGACAGCCTGGTTTTAATAAAAATAAGTAACTTCAAGTAACTTCAGAGTGGTTCGAGAAACTTTGCCATGTGTTGGATCATGCTGTTGTGTTTTATACCTTACACAACATAATTCAATATATGCACAATCAAATTATTTTATTATAGCTTAATTTCCAGTTGAGTTTTTTTTTACATAGCCATGTTTTTATATATAATATTTTCGTTCAATATATGTACATATGATTCCTCTATATGATTACGTTGATGTACATATGATTCCTCCAGATCAAAGGAAACAGACCTTGATCTAGAGGAATCATATGTACACCAAAACTACAATGTGTCAATTTGTCATAATTAGGCTAATTAAAAATAAAAAAAAAACATTATGTCTCAGTGCTTACACTGGCGTTTGACTTTGAAAACTAGAATTTGCATATGGGAATCACTGTGTTCCTGCTCCTGATTGTGCAACAGCCTTCACACCGTCTGTGCTCTGAATTTAAGAATGAAAGCAAGAGAAGAAAAAAAAAATCCAGGGGCAGAACAGAGTGCTGGAAATTCAAAAGAAGAAAAGTACTAAACTCGACAACAAAAAAGTGCTAACATTTGCTCAAAACTATTCAGACCAAATATTTTTTAAGAGCTGCTCAAACATTTGTCCATCCAATCGAGCTGTTTACAAGAAAAATTCACACTGACGGTCGAAGGCAATGATGAGAGGGGTGCGAGGGAAACTATTTGTCATGACTAGGCTAGGTCAGGGCTGTTAGGAGCATGCCCTTTTTATCACTGTCTGGCCTCAAAGTACAACACACACACCTTGTGATACAGAGGCAACACAGCTGCGTTCACAGCCCCTATGCTATGTACACTCTCACCTAAAACACAACCCAAATCCAGACACCTCACACAGACCGCATTCACATCACCCACATTTACACAGGACACAATCACTGCACCACCAAAGAGACTGGAAACTACTTGATTATTGGGGATTTGTCTGCTAATGAGTCACTAAGCTTCCCTCACAACTACATTTACAGCCCTGGTCATGTGACCAATTACACCACGCACGTAAAAATGAAGTAATGAGTAGTGTAGTAACAACTGTGCAGTCAAACTTAAACTATTCTTGCAACTGCTATGTAGCTACTGTGGATTTATTACTGTTTTAAAGTAACAGTACTGACTTTTGAAAATAATGACATGAATCAGTGTTGTCTCCTGCAGATCTTTGTATAAATAATAAATCCCCTTTGTATCAGTCAATTACAATTTGTAATCTAGGTAATCAAAGTCATAGTGTGCGATTAATCACGATTAATCCCAATTTTAAAATAATCAGATTTACTTGTATTATAAACATGAAATGTTGGAATAAAGAAATGCACGACAAACTGATTAGAGGAAACAGATTACCCAATATCAAACATTAACATTTAACAAATGTTAAATTAAATTCTCTCAAATGGGACCAGCACTGCATGCAGTGGCTGTGTAGTGTGGGGTCACGAAACCGGATCCTCGCACCCGAAAATCAACAACCTGAACCACCACTCGCACATCTTATATTTAGTCTATTCTTGTAAAAATCGCTCCCCTTGAATGTAGCTTGAGCACGCACCTTTGGTTTGATGTAAACCTCTATCTAGAAGGCAAAACTTTTTATAATGAAACTTGCCATTCAACTTGGGAAGCCATTAGGGTCAAAATTGGTCATATGATTAATTTGCGTGTGAATCTATCTGACTTTGTTGGATTAGTACTAAGTCACTCTTAACACTTTGTAACAATTTCTAGATTAATCACATGCGTTAACGTGTTAATAGTGACCTAGTACTAATCCAACAAAGTCAGATGGATTTTTTTTATATTTTTAACATGGGGCAATGGTGATGGTCAGAGGTTCAAACCCCA